>JAODAL010069579.1:0-16283 GCA_025379985.1 Phyllomedusa bahiana | reverse complement strand
AAAATGGGCGCGATTTTATAATGATGCTCAGATTTTAACCTTAATTATCGCATGATCTGGAAATTTCGATCACCATAAAAACCTTGCCGATTTCAACTTTGTCGATAAAAATCGCTCAACACTAGTTACCAATGGTTTTCTTGGTGACTGTGGTCCCAGCTGCCTTGCAATCAATAACAAGTTCCCCCAATGTATTTTTAGGCTGATCTCACACCTTCCTCATGATCAAGGATACCCCATGAGGTGAGATTTTGCATGGTGACCCAGATCAATGTTAATTGTCAGTCATTTTGTATTTCTTCCATTTTCTTACTATTGCACCAACAGTTGTCTCCTTCTCACCCAGCCTCTTACTTTTGGTTTTGTAGACCATTCCAGCTTTGTGCAGGTTTATGATCTTGTCCCTGACATCCTTAGGAAACTTTTTGGTCTTGCCCATGTTGTAGAAGTTAGAGCCTGACTGATTGAGTCTGTGGACAGGAGTCTTTTATAAAGGTGACTATTTAAGACAGCTGTCTTTAATACAGGTAACGAGTTGATTAGGAGAGGAGCCAGAACTCTTAATGGTTGGTAGGGGATCAAATACTTATTTATCTCAGTAAAATGCAAATAAATTTATATAATTTATACAATGTGATTTTCTGGATTTTGTTTTGGATATCTCTCAATGTTAAAATTAACCTATCCTTACAATGAAAGACTGTTCATGTCTTTGTCAGTGGGAAAACCTACACAATCAGCAAGGGATCAAATACTTATTTCCTTCACTGTATATCTCATTGACAATGCTCCATGATATTTATATGATTGCTTTAATGAAAATTATGGGCCACATATATGAAAACTGTCTTGGTCTAAATCTTTTCTTGTTGCCCTTAGCAACCAATCAGAGCGCCCCTTTCATTTCATATAGTGCTCCGCAGAAATGAAAGGGGCGCTCTAATTGGTTGTTATGGGCAACAAGAAATGTCTTAGACCAAGGCAGTTTTCATACATGTCTCCCTATATGATTAACCCCTTCACCACATTGGATGTACCCATATGTCCTAGTGGGGGTACATTGTAACAAATTTTGGGGTGCTTTTTTCCAGGATTACTTGTAAAAATGAAACATTTCAGCTACAATTGCGAGTTATTGGAAAAAAAATCATTTTCACAGCCTAACGCTGAAAGAAATTGTGAAAGACCTGTGGGGTCGATATACTCACTATACCCCTTGATATATTTCTTAAGGGGTGTAGTTTAAAGTACGGCATCTTTTTAGGGGTATTTATTAAGGTGTAGCACCTTAGGGTGACCACGAACCTGTAATGGCACCTAAAAAAATTGTAATGAAAAGTCCAGTAAGTGCTCTTTCTATTCTGAGGCTTGTGGTTGAGACAAATAGCGCACTATGGCTACATATAGGATATCTCTAAACAAAGTAGAATGGGGGAAACAGATGTTGAGTTTCATTTTATTGGTCACATCTACTGTGTTGCAGTGAATAATGGATACAAATTGAAAATCTGCAAAAAAGAGTGACATTTTTAAATTTTTCTTCCACTTACTGTGAAACACCTAATGGGTTAATAAAGTTCCTAAATGCTGTTTTTGGGTGCATTTTCTTAGATTGAGTCATTTATGGGGGTATCTAAACTTGCAGTCCCCTTAAAGTTACGTCAGAACTGGACCAGCCTCTAAAACAATCAATGTTTTCAAATTTTCTTGAAAATGTGAAAAATTATTACTAAATTTCTAAGCCCCCTAATGTTGGAAAACTCTAAAAAGACGTTTAAGAAATAATGCCAGCCTACATTAAACATATTGTAGATGCTAGATCTAAACCGTTTTGTGTGAATTAATTATCTTACACACAGACATTTTTGAACTTTGAAAATTATATTTTGATATTTTTCACAAATGAACAAAGATTTCTTACTAATTTAAAGGAAATGTGTAATAAAAAAATGACTTATTGTTTAACTCACATTTTTATGTTAAACACATTTTTTAGGAATTTTTGGTTATTTTTTTTATTTTCCATATCACTTTCAATATTTTTTTTAATCATTCTTAGGTCCTACAGTTCTCACTTTGGCCACTAAGCCTAATAGTAGTCTGACACTTCCTGTTCTGTTTAGAGAGCTTTTCAGCAGTGTGCTCATTATCATTAAAAGCAGGGTCAAACTGAAAGGAGACACCATTGTGTACAGATAACATAGTATTCACCAGTCACAAGAGGAGATATCATAGCTCCCCCTCTCAACTCCCTTCACAGTGAAAACTCTCCTATAGAAGTGAATGGGACAGAATCTGTCTGAAGAATCCTATGTTCATGAAACTGCTGTAAAATATCTCTCTGACTGCTGTTAAAGCAGTGCAAGCAAGAATGTCTTCCCCACAATCATATATAGATGGCTGAAATGAGAAATCTACAATCAGGAAATAAAAACGATTGAGAGGAAAAGAATATGGATCAGGGTCTTAATTTAATAAGTAAAAAAAAAAAAAAAAATGGCGACAGATTCCCTTTATAGCACAATCTCTGAATCACATGACTGGGTAAAAGTATCAAAAAGTTATTCTCACATAAAGTGACGTATTTCATATTTCAAAAATGGGGCTCTATCAGGAAAGTCAAAACTTACTGAATGAAATAAAATAAAATGAAAATAAAAAAGTTTCAAACCACTTTTGGAAATAAAATAATAATAAAAAATATATCTAAAAAATGTACACATAATTGGCATTCCCACATCCATAAAAGCCAGATCTAATAAAATCTAAAATCATTTATTCTGTACAGTCAACACATTTTGAAAAGAAAATTTTGGTTCCAAAATTGTGTTCCATAGGTCACTTCGCATTTGAAAAAAATTGAATAAAAAGTGATCAAGAAGCCGCATGTATCCCAAAATGTTATCAATAAAAACTACATTTCATCCTGCAAAAAATGAAGCTTCACTCAGATCTGTGGAAGACAAAAATGTTATTGGTCCCAGAAAATGCAGTGCAAATTTAAAATATAAAAAAAAAACACTTTTTTTTAAATCTTTAATAGTGCTAAAACATAAAAAATCATATAAAAAATGTTGTATCAACAGAATTATACCAAACTGCAGAAAACAGATAATGTTACATATACCAAACAATGAATGCCATTGACATGAAACCACCAGAAAAATGGTGAAATTGTGTTTTTTTTATGTTCCACCCAAAAATAATTCTTGTTAGGTTCTCAGTACATTTATTTCTTAATGATATAGGGGAGGGTATTAATAGTAATGTTTTTATTTTTGCAGGTGATAACAAGCTATGTAGTGTAGTGCAATCTATGGAAGATGTTCATAAATTGCAAGTATACCAGGATACACTGAGTGTTTGGGCATCAACTTGGTAAATGGGGTTCAATGTGGATAAATGTGAAGTTCTGTATCTGGGTAATAACAGTTTGCTGGCATTATATGTCCTGGGGGGTAAAAACTGGGAAAATCATTTGTTGAGATAGATTTAGGTCAGACCTGTTATCCAGCATGTTAGTGGTTGGATGCAGCCAGCGGCCATTACAATGCCCAGGTGGGTTTTAGACCATGGTAATAGTAGCGCTGAAGGACTGCCATGGAAGACCCTCAGCGCTGCCAGACAGCCGTATGATGACGTGACCCCATTGCGCCGCTGCCTCTCCTCGGCCGCACAGCCGTCATAGGCTATGCGGCTGAGGATGCCAGACGAGCGACCCGATGCTGGCGGTGTGATGACATCACACTGCCAGTGTCGGGCAGAAGAGGAAGGCGCCCGGACGGGGAAGGAGAAGAGGTAAGTATTATTTTATTTTTTTATTGGTGCTTTATGTACCTGCCTGAGGTTATCTATATTTACCTGCCTGACTGAGGGGATCTATATGTACCTTCCTGATGAGATCTATATGTGTCTTTCTAACTGAGGGGACGTATGTAACTGTCTAACTAAGGAGATATATATGTACCTGCCTGAGGGGATCTATATGTGCCTTCCTATCTGAGGGGACTTATGTAGCTGCCTGAGGAGATCTATGTGTACCTGCCTGAGGGGATCTATGTGTACCTGCCTGAGGGGATCTATGTGTACCTGCCTGAGGGGATCTATGTGTACCTGCCTGAGGGGATCTATTTGTATCTGTCTGAGGGTATCTATATATACCTGCCTAACTGAGGGGACTTATATAAGTGCCTAACTGAGGGGATCTATATGTATCTGCCTGAGAGGATCTATATGTGCCTGCCTGATGGGATTTATGTACCTGCCTGATGGGATCTATATGGACCTGCATTATGGGATCTATATGTACCTTCCTGATGGGTCTATATGTGCCTGCCTAACTGAGGGGACTTATCTACCTTCCTGAGAGGATCTATATGTGCCTGCCTATTTGAGGGGACTTATGTACCTGCCTGAGGGGATTTAGATACCTATAAGTAAGAAGATGAAAAAATTTGAGGATTTTAAGATGTGTATGTGGTAAATTCTGCAGAGATGAATCACGGACAGAAGAAGTTATTATGGCGGTTTGGGCCGAAAGGAACAAAACCAGGGGAAGACGGCCACTTCTTTCTATGCTGGTACCTGGTCCAGGAACAATCAAGTGGCACTGGAGCTCTGTTGGTGTCTCTGGAAGAGGCGTTCACTACGCTAGTGACAAGATGTCCCTGAGGTCATCCCTGCCATCTATCTCCCAGGAGCAGGTGAGGGGAACCCACCATTCACTGGTTACACTGTAGTCAGCTGAGGGGGGCACATAGTTTGCTGCTTTAAAACTTTACTTTCCTGTCTGTTTTGCCTTCTGCATAACTTTCTGTCCAACTTTTTACATTTACAGAAAGTTTTGCATGATGTAGGGTTTACTCTACTGAAGGGCTACCTACCTACCCTAGCTACGCTAATTGTGGCCAGAGGGAAGGTGTAATAGGGGATTGCTTGAATGACAATACACTGCAGTACACAAGTACCATAGTATATTGTACTAGTGATCACTTGTACAAATACCCAGGTGAAGATTTAAAACAACATTATTTTTAAATGTTACTGCCATAAAAAAATGTCGGAAATGCGTCTTTATGTCGGTCACCTCACTTTTGTTATAAAATTGGAATTAAAGGTCGAAAAGTCATAAGCACCCTAAATGGAAAATTACACAAATAAAAACCCTAACACCTTAACAACTTATCCCTGACACAGCTCAGCTGACAGAAACCCCAAAAACGAGTTTCTCCCCTTTCCCCCTACACTTTTATTATTATTAATTATTATTATTATTATTATTATTATTATTAGTCTTGCCCTCTAAAACCATTCCAGTTTCTCATGTGGCCCCATGGGAAAATTAATTGCCCACCCTTGATCTAGGCTTAGAGCATAGATTACATAACCGCATGGAATGTCAATCAGCTGCCTCTAAGGCAGCAGGATATTGGCATGTATTAAAGGAGGCATGGACTTGCGGGACAGGGATGTAATATTATAGCATTAGTACGGCATCATTTAAAATATGCTGTTCAGTTCTGGGCTCTAGTTTACAGAAAGGAAGTAATGGAGCTAGAGAAAGTACAAAGATGAGCAACCAAACTAACTAAGGTTCATCTTGGTTATGAAGAGAGGTTAAAGGATTAAACATATTTAGTCTTGAGAAAAGACAGCAACGGGGAGATATGATTAATTTATATATGTCTATAAATGGCCCCTACAAAAAGTATGGAGAAATGCTATTTCATGTACAACCCCCTTAAAAGAGAAGGGGACATTCCCATCCTCTGGAGAAAAAAGTATTCAGAGAAAAGCCTTCTTCACCACTCTGTGGAACAGCCTGTCTGAGGAGCTGGTTACAGTAGTAACAGTTGAGGTTTTCAAGAAAGGCTTAGATAACCACTTAATACTAAATAATATTTGTACTTACGTAGCCATATAAAACATCTGGATCCAGTCTGATGGCAAACAAAATCTCATACTTTTATGAAGAAAAATAAAAACATTATTGCTCTTGAGTTGGGGAGGAAAAAAACTAAAATATAATATTGGAAAATACAAGTGATCACATTCCCATGCATTTTACAGCTGATCATTTTGGGTCCTTCCTGTCATCAGCGTGTTTTCCGAGGACCATTCTGATGAGCAAGAAAAGCTAAACATGGGCAGTCTCTTTAATGTACAAATAACAGATGAAATTGCATTTTTCTTTAACCCCTTAAGCCGAACGCCTGAAAAGTAGTTAATGACCAGAACATTTTTTTAGTTTTGGCCTCCTTGCATTTAAACAGTTGTAACTTTTTTATTTTTTCAATGACGCAGTTGGATGAGGCCTCGTTTTATTCAAGACAAGTTGTACTTTATAAGGGAATAGTTTAAGTACACTTATAAATAATTGCAATATTTTTTTTTATTTTTTTCCAAAACTTTTTTTTGTTTTTTTCATTTTTTTTTTACACCATTAACATTTCACACTTAATAACTTGTTAGATTAATTCTACAGGTTATTACGGTCGTGTGGATACCAAATATGTGTAGGTTTTTTTGTGCGTGTAATTTATGTACAATTATTTTTTATTAAATATTTATTTTTATTTTATTATTTATTTTTTTATTCTTTTTTTTTACACTTTTTATGTTTTTTTTTGTACTTTTTTTTTGACTCCATGAAGGGAGAACTGTTTAACATTTTTTTAAAATTTTTTTTACACTTAGTAATGTATTAGCATATTCATATATGCTAATACATGCTAATCTGTGTCAGTCTGACACAGGCAGTGATTAGGACAGCACACAGTGCGTCCTAATCACTGGCTTCATACACAGACAACTCTGGGGCCACGCTAGGTCCCCAGAGCTGACTGTGCAGCCGTTCCCAGGGCTCTGTCGGGTCACCGGGTGTTCCGATCACAGACGAGCAGGGGATCCCTTTGATTGCGCTGCGGTAACGCACCGCCGCAATCAAAGGGTTAAAGCATCGGGTTGCGGAGGTTTCCTCCGCTCCCGATGCTGCAGGACATGCTCTGGGATCGGGCTGTGTAGTTCAGCCCCGATCCAGCGCAGCTGCGGCACGGGCGCCGCAAACCCGATGTCGTGCAGCGACGTCAAAAGACGTCGCTGCAGACGAACGACCCGCATCGGCCGCCGTCAAAAGACGGTGCGCGGTCGTTAAGGGGTTCAACATGTAAATCCCCCATAAATCCATATCAAATGCAACAGTGCCATTTATTTTAATTCCAGGTTGTTGTACATATGAAAAAGCAGTTTAAATACATAACTTAATACAAAAAAACTACAATAAATATGAATGAAATGCATGACAGACTGGAACAGAAGGCAAGAAGGCAATGCCCATAAGGGCTTGCAAGAAGTGAGGAAGAAGACAGAATACTTGTCTATTTAAAGTAAATAAATATACAAGCAGCATGAAACTAAGCAAGTCAAGCGTGCATGTCTTACGAGACTGATGAGTAGTGTTGAGCGATTATTATCGACAAAGTTGAAATCGGCACAATTTTTATGTTGATCGAAATTTTTAGATCATGCGATAATTTAGGTTAAAATCTGTGCATCATCTATTAAGATCGCGCCATTTTCGGCGCTTCCTGTCATTTTGGCGGCCAGCAAATCAGCTTACAGAATAGAGCAGGGTGAGATGTGTGTGCGACGTCATGACTGGGATGTGTATGGTTGCGATTGGCTGGAAAAATCACATGACCTCGTTTTACATAGAACAGCCCTTCATGTTCATGATCAGTGTCTCTCAGCGTCTTATAGCAGGAGGATGTGCGCTCTGCCTGTGTCCAAACAGCTCAGCAAAATTATTCTATTTCTTCACAGAGAAAGCTCTACTGTTAGCTGTGATCCTTACAACTTAGTTAGATCAGAGATTGGAAGATTTTATGTAGTTAGGTAGAGAATTTTAAAGGAGCATCTACCGCTGTAAAGTCACGTGGAGGAAGCGGGGGGGGGGGGGGATAAAAGCAATACTGGATAAAGGTCACCAAGACTTAGTGTAGACATTGCACTGCGATAGCTTTATTATTAACAGTTTTCTATTGCAATATTTCCTGGATATTGGGCAGCCTGAACTTATATTAGGATACACATCTTTTCTAGTAACTGCAGGTCTCTTTGTTAGGTGCAAAAAATCCATTTTTTATCCAGTTTACATTTCGATAGGTGTTTTTTTCAATTTTGCCCCTTCCAGTTTGTTGTTTTTAGCACCCTTTCTTAAATTAGTCCAGCAAATTTGTAGTCAGACGGTTTAGGTGCCCAAAAATACCTTTTATTATCCGAATACATTATAGATAGTGTTTTTTCAATTTTGCCACTACAGCTTTTTGTTTAGCCACCTTGCAGTTAAATTGAATCAGCAAATTTGTAGTCGCACAGGTTGAAATTAAGGTGCCAAAAAATACCTTTTATTATCCGAATACATTATAGATACGTGTTTTTTCACTTTTGCGCCAGCTTTTTTGATTAGAGCCAGCTTGCAGTTAAATGTGAATACCAGCAATTGTTTTAGTTCGCCACAGGTGAATTGATAAGGTGCCAAAAAAATACCTTTTATTATCAGAATACATTACAGATACGTGTTTTTTCACTTTTGGCGCACTACAGATTTGTTTATGAGGCACCTTGCATTAAATTTGAATCAGCAATTTTGTAGTTCACCACAGGTGAATTGATAGGTGCCGAAAAAACCTTTTATTATCCGAATACATTACAGATACGTGTTTTTTCACTTTGGCGCACTACAGCTTTGTTCATTGAGGCACCTTGCACTTAAATGTGAATACAGCAATTTTGTAGTCACAACAGGTGAATTGATAGGTGACAAAAAATAACTTTTATTATCCGAATACATTACAGATACATGTTTTTTCACTTTGGCGCACTACAGCTTTGTTTATTGAGGTACCTTGCACTTAAAGGGGTGTTATCGTTTGAGCTGCTCGTGCTGTCCAGCTAATTTTCTCAGATTGAGTTTGAAATACAGGGGCGTGTCTCTCCTGTCAGCAGGCGTGTCTCTCCTCCCAGGAGGCGTGTCTCCCCTCACTGAAGAACTGTGACATCATCATTTTGTTTAAAGCAGGGAATGCAGAAGGTTGTCTGGATATAACAGCTTTGTAGCCTCCTGCCTGCTTATGTCTGCAGCCTTGAGGCTCCAAACTCCAGCAAGCATCTGTCATATGTCTTAGTTTACTATATTTACTCTTTTGCCATAGGCAAACTTAAACTCTATCAGTTTTCTATCTGTTAAGCACTAAAACGTAACTTTTATTATATCTAACTCTTAACCTCTATACACACTATTTAAAAACCTGATCTCTAACCTTATCATTTAACCATTTTTGCTTCTGAAAGAGGGAATAACTCCCTTTCTATTATCGTGTCTGGTGGAACCCCACCTACTAACAGGGGAGCCTTATATCTATAGCAAAGTACTAGCTTCAGTAAGGGATCCCAAGCCAACTACTTGGGCAGTCTTTGGTTTCACAGCAGACTTTGGTTTCACTATCGATTTTAACAGCTCAGAGGGGGAGTAAACACAGAGTGTGCAAGCAGCCAATCACAGCGCAGGGGGCGTGGCCGGGGCGTTTCCTGTCTAGGGGCGTATCCCAACAGGCTGAATGAAATGTCAGCCAGCCAATCACAGTGCAGGGGGGTGTGTCTAGGGTGTGAGAATCGACCCGGGGGCGTTCTGACCAGCCACGGCAGAAATAAAAGACAGTTTTACAGAGAAGCTCATATCTGCTAAACCAAGTGACAGAGGTAATGCAACCCAATTACAAAAGTGCTTATTTTTACTGTCCCCATAATCTGAGACATGATCTTTGTAACGATAAAACCCCTTTAAATGTGAATACAGCAATTTTGTAGTCACCACAGGTGAATTGATAGGTGCCAAAAAATACCTTTTATTATCCGAATACATTACAGATACGTGTTTTTTGCACTTTTGCCCAGTCCAGATTTGTTGATAGAGCCACCTTGCAATTAAATTTGAATCCAGCAATTGTGTAGTTACCACAGGTGAATTGATAGGTGCCAAAAATACCTTTTATTATCCGAATACATTACAGATACGTATTTTTTCACTTTGGCGCACTACAGCTTTGTTCATTGAGGCACCTTGCACTTAAATGTGAATACAGCAATTTTGTAGTCACCACAGGTGAATTGAAAGGTGCCAAAAAATACCTTTTATTATCCGAATACATTACAGATATGTGTTTTTTGCACTTTTGCCCAGTCCAGATTTGTTGATAGAGCCACCTTACAGTTAAATTTGAATCCAGCAATTGTGTAGTTACCACAGGTGAATTGATAGGTGCCAAAAAATACCTTTTATTATCCGAATACATTACAGATACGTGTTTTTTCACTTTGGCGCACTACAGCTTTGTTCATTGAGGCACCTTGCACTTAAATGTGAATACAGCAATTTTGTAGTCACCACAGGTGAATTGATAGGTGCCAAAAATACCTTTTATTAACCGAATACATTTCAGATACGTGTTTTTTCACTTTGGCGCAGGCCAGCTTTGTTGATAGATCTACTTTGCAGTTAAATTTGAATACAGCAATTTTGTAGTCACCACAGGTGAATTGATAGGTGCCAAAAATACCTTTTATTATCCGAATACATTTCAGATACGTGTTTTTTCACTTTGGCGCAGGCCAGCTTTGTTGATAGATCTACTTTGCAGTTAAATTTGAATACAGCAATTTTGTAGTCACCACAGGTGAATTGAAAGGTGCCAAAATACCTTTTAATATCGTATATACAGTTCAGACAGGTGTTTTTTTTCACTTTTGGTTAGTCAAGCATTGTTGATAGATCTACTTTGCAGTTAAATTTGAATCCAGCAATTTTGTTTTGATTTGAGGGATTTGAGAATAGCTGTGATTTGCCGTATTTTAATAAGAGACTTTCCAAAACTCTTCCATACCTTCTCAAATTTTTATATTTCTGAACATGGAGCGAAATTCAGGTGGTAAGCGAGCAATGAGGGGGGTAGAGGTACGAGAGAAGGTGCTCCTTCCAGTGCTGGCGACAACACGCATGCCAGCGGATCGTCAGTTGCAGGACCGTCATGCCTGTCATCGCTGGGTCAGGGCTCTGTGAATCTCAGTAACGAACAGCGTCGCCAATCTGTCCTTCAGTGGTTAATGCAACCTGCATCCAGCAGTCTTACCTCCTCGTCCTCCTAGTCACGGCCACAAATGTCGTCATCAGCATCACCAGCATCCGTCCAACATGAAGCAGCCCAAATGTCAACTCGTGTACCCACCACTGTGGATAATCCATTTTCTGAAGACCTCTTTGATGACAAAATGCGGTTGGGGTCAGAAAGCATGTTAAAAGATCAAGAGGCTGATTTTCTCTGCTCTGACGCCCAGTTACTGATGCCATCAGAGGAGGAGAAGGAAGCCGGTCAATCGGCAAAAATCCCGGGCGGTCGGCAACGCCTTGCAGTCCCTCTTGCTTGTAGCCCGCAGCTCCTGGATGCAGAATGTCAGGACGACCAAGTCACCTGTGTTGATGATGATGATGACGACATTGCGGATCCAACGTGGTTTTTTCAACAGAATTTGCTTGCGAGCGCTTCATCACTGGATGAGGAGGAAGACCATGGGGTAGTGTCAGTACGGGTTCTGCCTCAAAAAGGGAGAGGGCGGTCGCAGAAGTCCGCTGATATGATTCCGCCAGACACGGTCAGCGCAAACCCCTCGCTTATCGCCGTCAAAAAGGTCCTCGCTCCTCGCCTATCGCCGTCAAAAAGGTCCAGGACCTCTCAAGCCTGGGCCTTCTTTGAGCAAGCCTCTGATTCACCCAGCGATGTCATATGCCGCCTTTCCCGAAAAAGCATAAGTAGAGGCAAAAACCTTTAGGTTTTTTCCACCAAAAAACATGTCTAGTCAAATTCAGCGAATGCATGAGTTGAAATGGAGGCAACATTTGGGCCCAAAAAAGGCCCAGACCGACGCCGGGCTTCCAACCATTCACCCCCTTGTCCCGCCTCCCCCTCCGCCACCACCAAGCGTTCCTCAGCTCCCCCATGTCTCTTAGAGTCATGATCGGGATCAGCCCCGTTCACCCTCCCCGTCCCCCGGATACCCAGACCCCAGAGCCCCATCCTCCCCCTTCTCCTCCCACCAGTTTGTGACTGCCCCCGTACAGCGGCCAGTTCAGCACCTTTCTGTCTTCCCTTTTGGGGAGCAAAGAAAAAACTTTAACCCCAAACATCTCAAAGCGAAAAGCCTGAATATCGGTTTCCCGGTTTTTGGGCCCTTGGAAATTTTGCCTTTCCGTCTGGTGGACACAGAGGGGTTCGCCACTATGGCCCTTCCCTCCCCGCATACCAGATGCGAGCGGTTTTTTTTCCCAAAAAAAGCCGTCCCTGCCCTAGCACCCAGTGTCATAAAAAATTTCAAAGGCATTGTCGCATCTGGGGCCCGGAAAAAGTCCATTGACCCCGAACATGGACTAGTAACACGGCCAAGGCCGCTTATCTCTGTGACAGTCACTGGGTGGCTGGGTGCTGTCTCTGGGGGTGACGGTGGCTTCAGGCTCGGTGCACGCTTTAAAAAACCGCGGGTGGGGCAGGGTTTTTCCCCCCCAAGGTCCTATGGGGATAACGTCCCCAGAGAAACCAAGCCGTGTTGAAATTAAACTGTTTTGGGACCTCCAACACAGGTCGGGAGCGGGGGCGGCTCTCCGCAACGAGACCGAGCGTGGCTGGGTGTAAAGTCCCTGGTCCCAGGCAAGGTGGTGTGGGGGGTAAGGGCGAAATTGCTGGCCCCCCTTAAGATGGTAGGCTGGAGACATCCCTTCCCGGGCACTTGTCAGAACCTTTGTCGTCCAGAAATTTCAAAAGAGTCCGGGTCTGGACTGCCTGCGAGGAAAGGCTCGAATCTAATTTCGCACTTCCGCGTTCGCACCCTGTTCGTCCCCCCCGGGCTGGTTGCCGGAGCTGGCCCCCCCGTAAACCGTTCATGTTGAGTGGCAACTGCGGGAATTCCCCTCCACTTGCCAGGTTTGTGCGCAGCCCCAATGCCATTCGCAGTCGAAGTGACACATGGCCGACAAGCAGCGGTTGGACTTTGGGGGTGTTAAAGCCCCCGGGGAGTGGAGGGGTGAAAGAGCTCTCCCACCCTTGCCAGTTTTAAAAGAAGCCACAAAATGGTCATTGTGGACAATCCCCTTGTCAGCATGGATTGTGGGACTTTTTGGGAAAAGATCGTGGACACTCTGAAAACGGGCCCCGCCAGCGACGGACCAGATGCGGGGACACGGACCCTTTTCCCCGTCAATAAACAAGGGCCGACAGTTTAAAATTTTCTCGGTCTTCTTTAGGCAGGGTTGGGGGCCCGGGGGCTAGTGAAGGGTGGCGCATCAGCTTCGGGTGCATCATTCAGGAAAGTCAGGGCTGTTTTAAGCTGTCCCGGAGGAAGTGGAGGAGGAGGAGGGGTTTTCCTAGACACTGACCTAACGAGTCCCTGCTTGGAAAGAGGTTGGCCGAATTTTAGGCGGGGGAGGAAGATGGGAAAGATCATTTTGCTGGGCCCCCTCGCCCAGGGCTTGGGGAAATAAAGGGCTCCTTCTCCAAAAAAGTCTTTGGGTGCTCCATTTCCTCCAACATGATCCTCGCTTAAGGCCCTCAAAATGAACAGCAGTTACTGGGTGGCCACCCTCCTGGATTTCCCGGTACAAAACAAAAAAAGCACTTTCCCTTTCCCCACCCCAAAAAGAGAGTAAAAAGCGGAAATGGAGCCTTGTGATTTATCAACTGGAGACATCTGTTTCGTCTGCTTCCCTTCCCAAATGTACGGTGAAAAACATCAGGAGTGACGCATTTGAGTCCAAGTAGCGTTGCGGCGCGCAGGCAAGGTGGCAGAAGCCCAAGGGTGACCTCTGGCAATCTTTATTTTTCCCCCTCACTAAGCTCAAGAGGGCACAATCCCAAAACAAGGCCCGCTTAAGACAGGTGCAGATATCGGTCCAACACCGTGTTTTTGGTGTGTTCGGACCAAAACTTTGGGTATCCAAAATGGCGAATGGCCCCAGTCGCTCGCCACGCCATAGAGGTGTTGTCCCGCACAGCAGCAGCGTCTTCTGAGCGGACCTTTAGCACAGCTGGGGGATCATTACAGACAAAGATCCCGGTTTCCCCCGTAAAGTGGTCGTTTTACTTTTATAAATGAATCAGGATGGTCTCTGATGATGTTGTGGCCCCAATTGCTGAGGCCCCGATTGTTGCGGGCTACTTCACTTCCTCTTCAACAGAAAAGGTCCTCTTTAAACTTTTTTTTAAAATGATCATTTTTATGCAATTTTTATTTTCTTTTCCCCAAAAGTTCCTTTTTGGTTTTGCTGTGAGGAGATGTAAAAACGCAAGGTTTTATGCAACACCGTATTCCATTTTCCCTTTTTCTTTAGAAGTTTTCGCTTTTCAATGGTTTTAGGGCTGTTGCTGTGAGATACAGCTATAATTATGTTCCCTTTTGGAAAAGGAAAAATGGCTTTTAAATGGATTTCTCTCACAATTTTTAATAGGGCTGAGAAGTATTTATAATTTTTTGGGGTCTGTTTTGTGGGTACAGCAAAAATCATGGTCCTTTGGAAACAGAAAAGTGGTTCTAAGTGGCATTTCTCCCCCACAATTTTTAACAGTGGCTGGAAAATTATTTTTATAATTTTTTGGGTCTGCTGCTTTTAAATGCAGCAATACTACAGGTCCCATTTTTAAAAAAAAATGTTGTTTTCAAAGACATTTGTTCTTACAATTGTCTAAAGTGGCTCAAGGTCATGCTTTTAATTTTTGGGGGCATTTTGCTGTGACATGCGATACTACAAATCCTATTATAAAAAAATGTTGTTTCTAACAGCATTTGTTTCTTCACAATTGTCCAAAGTGGTCAAGGGTCATGCTTTGAATTTTTGGGGGCATTTTGCTGTGAATGCAACTTTATACAAGTCCTATTATAAAAAAAATGTTGTTTCTAACAGCATTTGTTTTCACAATTGTCAAAAGTGGTCAAAGGGGCATGTTTTGAATTTTTGGGGGCATTTTTTCTTGACTGCAGCTATATAAGGTCCTATTATTAAAAAAAATTGTTTCTAAAAGACATTTGTTTTTCACAATTGTCAAAAGTGGGTCAAGGGTGATTGGGGGCTGTCAGAAAAAAAGGAAAAGTAAGACTGTTAATGGACCCAAAATTGCAAAAAGATTGTTCTTGCAAGATCTTTAACATGCTATCAATCCTGTATTTGGGCAACCCCCTTTTAAAACTTTTAAAAAAAAGAAAAAAAGACATGGTGGGATTCCATCCTATTTTTAAAAAAATGTTTTCTAGAATTAAACTACTAAAAAAAATTGCATTACAAAATAGCTGGTTTAAAAAAAATTTTCTGAATTGTACAAGGGGGGTCAGGAAAACTTGACCGAGTAGCTTATTCAGGGAAATGGGGTATGGAGCAGGACAGAGAACAAGTAAAGAGGCAATTTCCTCCGCAGTTGAGTAAAAAGAGAAAAAAAATGCCAGAAAAAAGGGGACCCGGGTGGAAAAAGGAGCGTTAACCACAGTATTTCAAGTGAAGCTAATTGGTCCCACTTACGGAGGGGGAAGGCTACCCAGGACAGGGGCAGTATATGTCCGTGAACTAAAAAAGGTGGTTTAAAGACTCCTTTTTCCCCACTTTTTAATTGGGGTCTGCAGGGTTTTGGGGGTATGCTGTGCCCTGGACGGGATAGTTAGTCCCGTGAAACTAAAATGGTGGTTGAAAGACTCTTTTCCCGGACTTTTTAAATCTGGGGGTCATGCAGGTTTTGGGGGTCATGTGCATTCCGGCAGGGTATTCAAAATCCAGTTAAGTTTAAAAAGTGGTTCAAATCATATGCCTTCTGGCACTTTTTAATTTGTGGATGGGGCATGCGGTTTAAGGGGCATTTTGGTCAAGAAGGGGTATGAATGTCTGTGATTTTTTTTTTTGTGGCTTTTATAACCTAAGTGTGTTGCCTAAGATGTAGCAGTATCCCTTTGATGTTGTGGATGTTAAATTTAGCTTTCCAGCCCGTTTGGGTGTAGGAATGAAAGGGGTTGTTGCTTCCCCTAGACTTTAATGGTCATCGATCATAATCTACCCTCGACCATCGAATATCTTGTCGTGTTTGGGGGCTACGACCCTCGACCCATGTCAATGGCCCAAGTAATCGCCAACATACTGAGAGACAATAACTTTAAAATGAAGAAAAATTTAGCAGCACGCCACAAGTTAGTAAAAATAAATG
>JAODAL010069578.1:0-16283 GCA_025379985.1 Phyllomedusa bahiana | reverse complement strand
TCGTATTTTATTGATAAACTTCCCTTTTATTCACCAAAATGTGAACTAAGAACCTTAAAATTTTTTAATGTATTCTAATTGGCAGAAATGCTTTTCCAAAAATTTCTATGTCCTTTTCGATAGTTTTTTAGTGTAGTAGTGGGGCTGCTGATATTGGATTGTGTTTGTATGTTGCTGCCACACCAAAGTGCACCAATGCTCATTTTTTTCAAACATTTTTTTGTAAGTGCCGACCCAAATTTTGTTTTTTAGACTTTTTTGCAGGGGGAAATGGCTGTCCCCTCTTTGTTTTTTTTTGCACTCCACCCACCTGCACAGGCTTTTAAATCAATGCAAAGTACCTTGTAGCTGGAGCCTTCACTCACTGAAGTGTGGAGGTCTGAACAGGCACCAAGAGAGGTATCAATAGAGTAGGTTCCCACCTGTATTGAAGTCCTCTTGCTGATTGGGAGGTAGGCTTAAGCAGTTCTGATCAAAAATGTGAACTGAGAACTACAAACATTTTTCATGTATTCTAAGTAGTAGAAATGCTTTTCCAAAAATTCCTATGTCCTTGTTGATAGTTTTTAGTGCTAATAGTGTGCTGCTGATATAGGATTGTGTTTGTTTTGACTGGCAGATCACAACCTACTGTGGTGTTGTCCATAAACACATCGGATGAGCAGTCTGGTCTGGTGACATCATGTGTTGTAATCTATGGAAAATGCTTTGTAAGGGTATGTTCATGTGGTGTAATATCGGCACGCATTTAGCGGCGTATTTGCACTCTTAATACGGGCGAGATGCTTGCCGAAATTACGGTAGTCCGTAGTTCTCATAGAGAATTATGGATTACGCCTCCTCTCCCTGCTCGTACAATACGATCGTATTGTACGTGCGGGGAGATAAGCGACGTCAATTATTCACGACGAATACATGCCGCGAGTAATGAATGTCTATGGGGCTGCCGGCCCCCTATCCCGCGGGAGTGCGCGCATATCGGCACGAGCTCCCGGAAGACACAATGTACGCGCCGCAGTACTTCGTGTGAACATAGCCTTATGCTGGCCTGTGAATAGAGATGTGGCAGATATGATACAAACAGCTACAGCAAGGGAATAGTAAGGAATTCTACAGGTTAGGATGATAAACTTTTAAATATATTAACATTTGAGCGGATATTTCATATCTGCAGAATATCCATTTGCCTGTACATTGGCGGGATGAGCATCTTTTCTCCTAGTGCTTTTTCCCAGGTCTGGTATGCCATACATCCAGATGGGAGATAAAGCTTATGAGATAGTGACTTGCAGTTTAAGGAGAGGTAAGCAACACCATGATTGAGACAATTGAAGGGCATATGAATGGCATAGAGGGGGTCACCCCCACTTGGGCATCAGTCAGAGCATAAATAGTAGACCTGACTAGTAAGTGTATTACATGGACAGCCATTCATTGCTACATACTGGCATCCAGCTTCTCTCTGTAATGACATAACCCCTATCCTAGTACACGTCAAATTATCTAAAAATTCTAGTTCTTATATTTGTTACAAATTATGTTTTGTCCTACCCCTAGCCCATGAGTGACACATTTTATAGCTTACTGTAAGGAAATGAAATGATGCGTTATTTATTTTAATTTTGCACAATGTTAAATTATGTATTTATGTGTTTTAGAAAATGCACTTTTAATAGTCTTCATACTTTGTATGTAGTGGATAGAGGACAACTGATAGTGTTCCCGAACGTACTGACTGTAAAGTGTTTTAAAAAGATACATGTAGTATAGTATTGTGGAATTTGTTCTCTCCAGCCTTGTTTTCCTGTAGCGCTCAGTGTATGTCTATGTTGCTTCATATGTTTACATGACTGGATTACAGTAGTGTATGTATATAATGCATATGACATGTATTGCTGGTGTATATCTTTACAGCCGGATATGCAAATATAAAGACCTTTTTCTTGAATGTGTTTATTTATGATTATAAGTTTTAGAGAGAACACTTCTTGGTCTCTTAGTGCTAAGCTATTTGAAGTGACAAGTATTTCACATATGTATAGAAAAATTCACTAATATTCAGTGTATCAATATAGTGTGTGTAGAAACACAAGACCGTGGGATCGAACTGCACACTGTTCAGTCTGTAACATATATGATTCTGTTTGTTTTTTTGTTTCTTCTAAGGCTATGTTCACACGGCTTAATTGCGGGACGTATTTCGCCCCGCAATTACGCCATGTGTACGGGGGGAGGGGGGAGTGCGGCAGACCGCTGGCCCCACAGACAATCATCTGTCCCCTACAGTGAGGAAAATATGTATTTGATACACTGGTGATTATGGAAGTTTTTCCACCTACAAAGAATGGAGAGGTCTGTAATTTTCATCCTAGGTACACCTCAACTGTGAGATAATCCCCCCAAAAAAATCAGGAAAATCACATTATATGATTTTTAAATAATTAATTTTCATTTTCTTGTATGAAATAAGTATTTGATCACCTTCCAAGCCTAACTGTATTATTTGAACCTGTTTAAATTCATTACCTGTATAAAAGACACCTGTCCACATAATCACACTCCAACCTCTCCCCCGTGGCAAAGAGCTGTTTAAGGACACCAGAGACACAATTGTAGACCTGCACAAGGCTGGGATGGACTACAGGACAATAGACAAGGAGTTTGGTGAAAAGGAAAAAACTGTTGGGACAATTATTAGAAAATGTAAGAAACACAAGATGACTGTCAGTCTTTCTCATTCTGGGGCTCCATGCAAGATGTCACCTTGCGGGATAAGAATGATTCTGAGAAAGGTCAGGAATCAGCTTAAAACTAGATGGGAGGAACTGGTCAATGACCTGAACACAGCTTTGACCTCAGTCTCAAAGATTGCCGTTAGTAACACACTACCCTGTCATGGATTAAAATCCTGCAGGGCACGCAAGGTCCCCCTGCTCACGTCAACATATGTCCAGGCCTGTTTAAAGTTCACCAGTGACCATCTAGATCAAGGGTGTCAAACTCGTTTTCGCCGGGGGCCACATCGGCCTCACGGCGTACCTTAAAGGGCCGACCTAATTTTAGAACTGTGTAAATGTAACTTCTCCTTAACAGTTAAGAGAGCAATTAAGGAGTAGTTTCATTTGTATAGTATTCCTGTTACAATCAGCCCTTTGATGGTAATCAGGAAGAAGGTGAGGCCCATGGCGGGAGGCAGGCCAGATGGTGGAGGCCCAGGGAGGGAGGCAGGCCAGATGGTGGAGGCCCAGAGGGGAGGCATGCCAGATGGGGGGAGGCCCAGGGGGGGAGCAGGCCAGATGGTGGAGGCCCAGAGGGGGAGGCAGGCCAGATGGTGGAGGCCCGAGGGGAGGCAGGCAAGATGGTGAGGCCCGAGGGGGAGGCAGGCCAGATGGTGGGGGCCCCAGGAGGGGGGCAGGGCCAGAGGTGGAGGTCCAGAGAGGGAGGCAGGCCAGATGGTGGAGGCCCAGGGAGGGGGGGCGGGCCCAGATGGTGGAGGCCCAGAGGGGGAGGCAGGCCAGATGGTGGAGGCCCAGAGGGGGAGGCAGGCCAGAGGGTGGAGGCCCAGAGAGGGAGGCAGGCCAGAGGGTGGAGGCCCAGGGGGGAGGCAGGCCAGAGGGTGGAGTCCCGGGAAGGGAGGCAGGCCAAGGGTGGAGGCCCACAGAGGGAGGCACCCCCAGATGGTGGGGGTCCAGAGAGGGAGTTTAGGGGGCTAGATGGGGAGGCCCAGGGAGGGGGAGGCAGGATAACTGGTAAAACCTGGGGTGAGGGTTAGAGGACTAGCTGGTAAGGCCCCAGTAGTGAAGCAACTTACCAGCCTCAGTGAACGGTCCTCCGCAGGAGCAGGAATCTTCTCACCAGACAGGAAGCTCCTCTGCTCAGCGTCCTGCCAGGCCTGCAGGGGGCGGGGCCGGAGCACTGAGCAGGCGGAGCCAGGCAGTTCTGTGCTCTTCTTTTTGTGCACGGAGCTGCCGGCCCCGCCCCCTGAGCTCACTGAGCTGCCGGCCCCGCCCCCGAGCTCACTGAGCTGCCGGCCCCGCCCCCGAGCTCACAGAGCTGTGCTGCCCGTGCTGTCTGCTCCTGTCTCACTGAGAGAAGCAGCCGCTGCGGAGCACAGCTCAGCAACAAGTGCCGGGCCGGATAACACAAGGCAACGGCCCGGATTCGGCCCGCGGGCCTTGTGTTTGACACCTGTGATCTAGATGATCCAGAGGAGGCATGGGAGGAGGTCATGTGGTCAGATGAGACAAAAATGGAACTTTTTGATATCGACTACGCTCGCCATGTTTTGGAGCATGAGTACAATCCTAAGAACATTGTCCCAACTGTTAATCATGGGGATGGACACATCATACTTTGGGGGTGCTTTCCAGCGAAGGGGACATGACGACTGCATCGTTTTGAAGGGAGGATGGATGGGGCCATGTATCGTAAGGTTTTAGCCATCAACTTTCTTCCCTCAGTAGGAGCATTGAAGATGGGTCGTGGCTGGGTCCTTCAGCATGATTAAGACCGGAAACACACAGCCAGGGCAACTGAGAGGCTTTGTAAGAAGCATCTCAAGGTCCTAGAGTAGCTTTGCCAGTCTCCAGATCTGAACCCAATCGAAAATATTTCGAGGGAGCTGAAACTCAATGTAGCCCTGCGACAGCCCTGAAACCTGGAAGATCTTGAGAAGATCTATATGGAGGAGTCTGCAAAAATCCCTGCTGCACTGTGTGCAAACTTGATCAAGAACTACAAGAAACATCTGACATCTGTAATTTCAAACAAAGGTTTTTGAACTTTTTTTTTCTATTATATCAAATACTTATTTCATGCAATAAAATGCAAATCAATTATTCGTAAATCATACAATGTAATTTTCTGGACTTTTTATTTTAGATTCTGTCTCTCACAAGTGTACCTACGATAAAAGTTGCAGACCTCTCCATTCTTTGTTGGTGGGAGAACTTGCAAAATCGCCAGTGTATCAAATACTTATTTTCCCAACGGTACTGGGAGAAGGACCATACTTCTTATCCTGAACACAGCAGTACTGTAAGGCTCTAGTTCTGCCTCGAAAGCTGCATATACTGTACCTAAAGCTTTCACTTCAACCTCCTGTGTGATACTGACTCATTCCATGCTGGCAGTATGCAGGGAGAAGAAGACAAGGATGTATGATCCTCCTTCTGTTCCTTTACAGCTTCTGTTTATGATTTCTGTTCATGATATAACCCCCTAATTCTTGCACTTCAATTACTGTTACTGTAAACTTGTTCCTCTTATTCTTCCTTTGTACATTACTATGCTGTTTTTTGAATTCATGACCTAGGCCTTTTAACGGCTCAGGTGTAGTCAATTCTGCCCATGTGTAGTTTTACAAAAAAAAAAAAATTTTTTCCCTTTATGTAATGTGTTATTGTTAAAAAGTAACAGAAATAAGAAATAAACATATATACAGTTAGTATTGCTATATCCACAATGACTTGTACTATAAAATTAATGTTATTTATTCCACACAGTAAACACCATAAAAAAAAGCCAAAATAGTTTTTCCCGTTCATCTTGTCTCCCAAAATCAAGAATAAAAAGTAATAAGTAGTACATAATTGTAACAATCAAAAATGACTAGCCATTATGCAAAAAACAAGCACTCACACAGGATTTTGAAATGTGGCAACTAAAAACCATTCTTTTGTACAAATATATATTTTTTTCTAAACCTAACTTCATACATTTAAAGTTCATGCATTTTTTGTGAGCACAGTAAGGCCTCGTTCACATGGCTTATTGCCAGCGTAATTGCGGGGACGGATTTCGCCCTGCAATTACACCGGCAGCCGTGCAGAGGGGCGGGGGTCCGGCAGCTCGCCGGCCCCATCGACTGTCATTATCTACGGCGTGTACACACCGTAAATAATTGAAATGTCCCTTTCTCCCCGCAACGGCGAATTCGCCGAGCGGGGAGAAGAGACGGAAATCCATAGTTTGTTTCATTACTCTCAATAAAAATTAGCAAAAGTAAATCAATCCATTATATGTATGTTAAATTGGTTCCCATAAAAACTCATCTTTCATAGTACAAAGTTATGACCACTGGAACTTGGCAAAAAAATGTACTAAAATTAGTTGTGTCTCTTAAGGGTTAAAATGCAGTTAAGATACTTGACTTAACTGTAACTGGTCCCAACTATATTCACTTGACATGTTTTTACCCCTTAAGCACCAGGCCTGAAAAGGCCTTAATAACCACCCACATTTTTTTAGTTTTTTTTCCTAATTGTGTTTCAATAGTGGTATTTTTTTTTTACTGATGAAGTCGTATGAGGTCTTATTTTATGGAGAAGTTGTACTTTTTAAAGGCATAGTTTGTGTTTACATATAAAGTACTGCAGAATGTTTTTTTTTTTTACACCATTTACATTTCATGCTAAATAAACTGTTAGATTAAATCTACAGGTTACCACCGTCATGTAGATACCTAATATCTGTATTTTTTTTGTGTGTAATGTATGCACAATAATTTTTTTAAATAATTTTTTTCCCCACACTTTTTTTTCCTTTTTTTAAATCCCATTAAGGGGTAACTATTTTTTTTTACTATTTTTTTTAAACTTTGTAATGTATCCGCATACATGAATATGTGAATATATTACTTTCTGTGTCAGTATGACAAAGGCAGCAGTCAGGGCAGCACACAGTGTGCCCTGACCGCAGGCTTCCTATACAGATATCCCTAAGGCTCCTCTACTTGCCCAGGGCTGACTGAACAGATATTTCCCAGGCACCATCGGGTAACTGGGAGTCTGGATCACCCGGTGGAGCGGAGGAATGCCCTCTGGTTATGGCACGGTCACGGACTGTGGCAATCAAAGGGTTAAGCACAGGGGATCGAAGGTTTCCTCCATTTCCCAACGCTCACAGAGTCTGCTCTAGAAACAGGGCTGATAATTACAGCTACATTCCTAGCACATTTCCTGCAGCAACTTCTTTTATTTCCTGATTGTAGATTTTTAGTTCTGTTGTCCGTACATGATTATGGGGACAACTATCTTGCCTGAGCTGCTTTTAACAGGATTTAGAGAGATGCTTTACAGCAGCTACATGAGTATAGGAGCCTGTGAACCGGAGTGGACCCATTGACTTCTGGAGGGAGTTTTCTGGTTATGATCTGTGACCTGGGAAGAAGTCAGTGTGCAGGGAGGAGGAATGGGGGATCTGTAGATTCTCCTATTGTGAATAGTGTACTCTGTGTTATCTACCCACATTGGTGTTACATTTCAGTGTAATCCTGCCTGTATGATAATGAGGAGACTGATGAAAAGTTTTCTCTATAGAACAGGAAGTGTCAGACCTGGTGGCCAAAATGGAGAGCTGAAGGTTTTTTTTTGGGGTTTTTTTTTAATGATATTAAATCTTTAAAAATGTGTTTAACATAACAACATGAGTTAAACTAAAAGTAAGTTTCTGATGATACATTCTCTTTAAATCCACAATAAAAAAGCAACATATTCAGGTTTTTTTTTTCTTATTTCTAAATTGATTGTTAGAGAACAGAATAACAAGATATCCAAAACTGGTTGGGGGAGATACTATATGTATGCCCATCTTAAATTGATACAAGAGATGCAGTTTTGACTAGGAATGTGATAGTGTGCCTTTAATGTCATATAACAGCTTCCTTGTGATTATAATGTAGCTAGATCAATAAATGTAATGTCACTAGAGCCATAGATTAAATTACTGCTGTTTATTCTGGACAAATTAATAGATTGGGATAAAATAAGAAATTAAATTGAAGCTGTTTACATGAAAGATTTCTCTTCATTAGAGAAGGTAAAGCAATAGACAAAACAAACAAAAATAGCCAGCTTACCACTCAATGGGAATAGGCATGCACAGAGACCTATGAAGATGAAATACTTGCAGCAAATCTCGACAAAGTGGTATAAAAAGACTTTCCTTTATTAAAGACAAATGGTGACATGTATGTACGTGGCTGCACCAGAATTCTGGCGTCCTTTCAGACCTAAAACTGGCGCAGGCCTGTTCTCTAGATTTATAATCAGGCGCACTCCAAAATTAGGCGCATTATCGGGTGCCCACGGCACTTTGTAATGTGCCTAAAATCTCGGCGCGTTCTAGAGGCACAACCATATGATTCTACACATTTATGACGGGAGGACAGCAAAACTGGGCACAAACATTTAGAACAGGCATACCAAGTTAATAGTGGTCTACCTGAGCCTAAGTTCTCGTTTTGGAGCTAGAAAGCACCTAATCTATAACCCACAGTAGAACAGGTTCAGGCGAATTCTACACTACTAATACGTGCAAAAAAATTGATGGCTTGGCGCCAAAATTCATAAGGTCACCCAAATATCTAAAAATATCGCACAATCAGAAGGCAGAGGAACCGCTGACGCGTTTTGAGCTGTCACCTCTTAGTCATAGCGTGTTGCTCTTAAGAAAATATAAGCTATATATACATAAATATATTGCATGCTCAATTAGTCTTGCCTGAAGATGGCAAATTAGCCCGGGCATTACGCTGCACTCAAACATTCCTGCAAAAAGCAGACGTCATCCAGAGCGGCCCAAGCAGGAGTGCTACAATGTCCCTAATAGTACTAGCTCTGCAGAGAAGGCAAGCATGGGGAGAGAGGCGTGGTTGATGAACACGGACAGAAAGAAACGAGGAGGCATACACCAAAAAAGAGAACAAGGATGACAATAAAATGGTTTGACACTTAATGTGAATTTTTACACAACATGTACATGATATACAGTATTCCCATTTCACATTCTATACATATAATATTGAATGCAAAAGGAAAACAGAAAAAACTACAAAATCAAAATAAAATTAATAGTGAAATAGAACCCCATTTCTAACAATAAGTCCATAAGGATAGATGGTATTTCAATTTATTATCCACTAAGCCTCTTTGTCCCGCACACAGTAATTGCGATTTCCTCCTTGTAAAGACCCATGAAAGGAATAGACAATTTGACACTAGACGCCAAAGGCATCTGTTTGGTGTGTCATGTGTAGGAACACTCCACTTCATATCATTCTTCACGTCTGTAGCTGGTCACTCAAGCATTGATAAGTACTTGCAACAACAGAAAACTAACACACAAAGCCCAATAAAGTGGTAATCATAACTAGAGGGGTTTGTACAGGTGTGCTGGTTTTATTTGGAATGGGAATTAAACCTTAACCGAAATCCCATTGACACACTCATAAGCTATTATACTCTGTGGGTAGATGATATTGTTTATTCTGATCACCATTGATAGTATCTTGGTGATGCTGTTGCTAATAAACGTCAATGTAATGTGTATCTGTTAGTTCTTCATATTATATCCTCTTTTGGGAAGGTGCAGCCATAACAGATTGTGTAATTTAACCCAACAAACTGTTTGTTCTCAATATTAATTATCAAAAGATTTTACTTCATAGGTTTTTTTTAACCCTTTTTCCGACATCCACCTGCTCCCTTGGGAATATTGTTTAAGCCCTGTAACCCGTTAAGTAGATAGTTATGACCTGGGGACTTGCACTTAAGTAGAAAAACCTATGCAAAAATAAAAAGGGCCCCAAAATTTTAATTCAAAAGGTGACAACAGGCCAGATTGTCCTAATTAGCGCTCTGGCAGTAATTATTTATATGGGTAGTGTATACACTGCTCATCTCTGTGCTTCCGTCTATCAAGAAAACAGAAATACCTGATCTGTTTTTCCTTTTCAGCTTACAAAATGTAGAGACAGATGTGTGCCTTTCCTTTTTTTTTTTTTTTCATTAAAGAATTTGATTGAAAATTAACATCAGAATACAACCATACACATACAGCCCCTGACAGAAGTTCTGTCGCTTATCCATGATGTGGAAACCAAAGCTTATAACCTGACTTAAAATTCATCCATTGGTTTTAGAGCTGAAACCCTCCCAAATGATGTTTTTTTTAACGAAAATAAATTTGCTTCACTGCTGAAATATTGATCATTTAAGGAACACAGAAAGGTCAGATTTTGTCAAGACAAAAGTTTTGTCGCCCACAGAAAGTAATGTAAAAATCAAACAAATAATTCACTTCAAATACAAAGATATATTTCAGAACATTGGTGAATGAAGTTGTGGTGCTATTAGAGCCATATTTAATATTTTGTGTGACTTCCATGAGCTTGAGCGACTGCATCCATGCGTTTCGCCAATGATTCATACAATTTATTGATGAAGACATCAGGAATAGAATGCAGTCTTGCATGCCTCACAGAGTTCGTTAAGATTCTTTGGTTTTGTCTTCCAAGCTTCCTCTTTTATCCTACCCCAAACATGCTCAATAATGTTCATGTCTGGTGACTGGGTTGGCCAGTCCTGGAGCACCTTGATCTTCTTTGCCTTGAGGAACTTTGATGTAGAGATGGTTGTATGAGATGGAACACCATCCTGCTGCAAAATTTGACCCCTTTTATGATAGGGAATGTAAGAGGTAGCTAATACTTCTTGATATTTTAGGCTATTGATATTGCCTTCCACCTTGCAAATGTTTTGCACGCCCCCATACTGAATGTAATCCCAGACCATGATCTTTCCACCACAAAACTTAACTGTTTTCTGGGTGTATCTTGGATCCATACAGGCTCCAGTAGGTTTCCTGCAGTATTTGCTGTGGCTGTGGTGTAATTCAACTGAAGATTCATCTGAGAAATCTACCTTCTGCAACTTTTCCAGCGTCCAACCGTTTAGAAGGCTGTGGGCCTTGGCAAATGCCACAAAATTTTTTTAATTGCCTTTTGTTAAGTGCTGGCTTCTGGGCACTGATTCGACCATGGAGGCCATTTGGAGACAGAATCCTACAAACTGTTCTAGTTGACACAGGGACTTGAGGTGACCAGGCCATTGGAGCTGTGCTGAAGTTGAAGAGGGGCTGGCTTTTGATTTTCAAACCAACAAACGTTCTTCCTGAGCAGTTGTATTGCGGGGTCTTCCGGCCCTGGACTGAGGCTGTAAACTAGGAATGGGTGCATTATATGACAAGGCGACAAAATCTGACCTTTCTGTGTTCCTTACATGATCAATAATTCAGCAGTGAAGCAAATTTATTTTTGTTAAAAAAACCCTCATTTGGGAGGGTTTCAGCTTGCATATAAGTCATTTCTAAAACCAATGGATGAATTTTAAGTCAGGTTATAAGCTTTGGTTTCCACAACATGGACAAGTGACAGAACTTCTGTCAGGGACTGTAGTCAAGGGAATTGGCCTAGAGAATAACTGTTGGAGGAGTCCGGCAGAAGCACCTACATATATAAGATAAACAATTATGATTCAAGCTAAATAAATAATCTGAGCATTAGGCAAAATGTCAAATATAGAGGGTGAAATGAGTATCTAACATGTCACCAATTACCTAGGTAAATGTATTTCTAAAGGTGATATTGACATGAAATTCTCACCAGATAACAACCCATCAATTAAACGACTATATTGCTTAGTTGATTTTACTTATGTCATGAAATAAGAGCGTTTTTTACATGCTTTTGCGTTCACAGGTTGCCATGGCAACTTGCATACATGGCTGACGTCTGTTATATGATTGGCTGGCAGAACAGAGAGCAGGAACTGACTTCACCCCATGGAAGGGCGGATGGGATTGTGTTCTGGAGAAAAAGTTATCAACTAGTCTAACAAGATTAGCATCCCTTACCGACATAGGACGTATCCATACGTCCTGATGCTGGTAAGCGGCTTTGAAGCGGCTTTGCGCTGCGATCCCGCAACACAGCTGCTGAGTGTTAATGGCTAATTACAGCTAACACTCGCCGGTTACAGTGCAGGGGGAGGGGGGTGCCACGCACCATTCCTTACTCTGATCCGAGCCCTTGCGGCTAACAGCGGGGATCCAATCACTGAACATGGCAGCGGAAGCCTTGTGAAGACTTCCATAGCTGCCATGTTTGAATTTCCCCGCTTCCGTCCCCAGGCAGAGAGTGAGGAAACCGCCATCTTGGTACACCCTAATGCATTGTCTATGCAATGCATTAGGCTATATTAACGATCGTGCCCCCTAGTGGGAAAGCGCCCTAGGGGGGACTCAAAGTTAAGGTAAAAAAAAAGTTTTAAAGTGTAAAAAAAAAAAAAAAAGTATTACATTTTACAAATAAAAAAAGTAGATAACAAAAAAGATACACATATTTGGTATCGTCGCGTCCGAAAAAGTCCTATCTCTAAAAATATAACATCATTTATTCCATACACTGAACATTGTAGAAGAAAAAAAAATTCCAAACACCAAAATTGCGTTTTTTTGGGTCATTTCACGTCCCATAAGAATTGGAATAAAAGTGATCAAAAAAGTCTCATGCATTCCAAAATGCTAGCAATAGAAAGTACACTTCAGCCCACAGAAAATCCCGCCTCACTGACATCCGTACGTGTTAGTACAAAAAAGTTATTGGTCGCAGAAAATGGCGCCGCCGCTCACATTTCAAAAAAAGAAAATGTTTGGAATTTTTTGACAGTTCCAAAACATAACAAAAACCATACATGTTTGGTATTTCCGGATGTGTATCAACCAGTAGAATACAGATAACACATCATTCTTACCAAAGAATGAACTCCTTAAAAAAAACCTCCCACAAACATGGCGTGAGTACGTTATTTCACATTTTGCCCCACTTAGAATTTTTTTGCTGTTCCATAGTATATTCTATAGTAATATGAATAACACCACTAGAAAGTACATCTTGTCCCACAAAATAAAAGCCCTCATGTGTCTATGTAGGTGGAGAAATACAAAGGTTATGGCTTTCAGAAGGCAAAGATGAAAACATTTAAAGACTTATTATTATGACCGTCCGTCAGGAAGGGGTAAGATAAGGACAATGTATTCAGTGCTCACAGCACCTGTAGCTTTTGTGAAATGAAGACTAGCTCTCCCGTACTTGTCGGGGTATAAGCTGAATATGCTAATCACCTCTACAGAACCACCCACAGCCTGAGGAGACAGAGTGAGTGCAAACTGCTTGTGATTCAGAAAAACAGCGTGATGAGAATACCCCTTTAAATTATTACTAATGAGAAATGACACAGGGAAAAAGTATTGAACTGAAATGTATTTAATGATTCACACAAAGGCCTTTGTTGGTGATGACAGCTTCAAGAAGTCTCCTGTATAGAGAAACTAGTCACATGGATTGCTCAGGTGAGATTTTGGCCCATTCTTCCAAACAAACACTCTTCAAATCCCAAAGTTTCTGTTGGCTCCTTCTATGAACTCTGAGGGCTGGGATAATAATAGTACTAAGGTCTGGGATAAGGTGTGATGGCAGTGGGTTAAGATTACAGGTAGTAAGGTTGGATTTGGACAGTAGAGAGAAAAAGTTATCATGAGTAACAGTGGGGAAGCAGGTTAGGGGAGAAGAGTATTGTGCAGCTACAGAGGTGTGCCTCGGACCGTGGAGTGGAGATTTCTCTGACGAGGTTGATCTTGTGTAGGAAGTGAATGACAAAGTCGTCTGCTGATAGGAGAGATCTTGAAGAGGTGCTTGTGACAGAGGAGAGAGTTGAATGTGTTGAATAGTTGTCTGGGGTTGTGAAACAGAGAGAATATGAGAGTGGTGAAGTAATCCTGTTTGGCTGAGGCGAGTGCAGATTTAAATGTGTGGAGTGATTGTTTGTATAAAGTGAAGTCATTGGTGGAGCGAGTTTTCTTCCAGCGGCGTTCAGCAATTCTGGAAGCTCATCTTAACTGTTTAGTGGAGTGTGTGTACCAGGGTTGTCTGTTGATTTTACGAGCTCTATTGTGTGTGAGAGGGGTGACTGAGTCAAAGGTGGTGGTGATTGTGTGGTTGGAGAAAGTGGTGGCTGTGTCTGGGTCATCAAGTGAGGATATGGTAGAAAGAGGTGCAAGAGAGTCAGAGAGAGTGTGAGGGTTAAGGTGTTGTAGGTTGTGTACTAGTTGTGAGACAGGAGGGACAGGTGGAGTGGAGATGGTGGAGAAGGTAAGCAGATTGTGGTCAGATATGGGGTGGGGAGGGTTTGAGAAGTCCGATAGGGGGCAGAGGCGGGTGAAGATGAGGTCCAATGTGCGTCCATCTTTGTGAGTGGCTCCAGAAGTCCACTGTGAGAGGTCGAAGGAAAAGCAGAGTGAAAGGAGTTTGTTGGCAGCAGAGTGGGGTGTGTCGATTGGGATGTTGAAAATCCCCCATGATAATAGTAGGGATGTCAGTGGAGAGAAAGTGGACAAGCCAGGAAACAAAGTAGTCAAGGAATGTAATGAAGTCAGGCTTGGAGCCTATTAGACGCTGGAACTGATGACATCACGTCGCCTGCTCAGGATTCAAAGACAGGTGTTTGGCGGAGGAACAGCGGAGAGCCGAGGTGAGTATTATTATTATTTTTTTTAATGGGGGGGCGGATTACATGCCTACCTACTGAGGGAAGTCCTTACCTACCTACCTACCTACTTGAAGAGACCATATCTACTTGCCTACCTAGTATAAGGGTCCCTATAAGGGTCCCTATATACCTGCCTACCTACTATAAGGAGCCCTATCTACCTACCTGTCGAAAGGAGCCTATTTACCTACCTACCTATCTACTAGAAGGGGTCCTATCTAGCTGCCTACCTACTGGAAGGGCCCTATCTACCTACCTACTATAACAGGCCCTATATAACCTGCCTACCTACTGGAAGGGGCCCTACCTACCTACCTTTCTACCTTCCAAAAGAGGCCCTATCTACATATCTACTAGAGGGGGTCCTATCTACCTATCTTCCTGCTAGAAGGGGCCTTGTCTACCTACCTACTGGAAGGAACCCTATCTACCTACAGTGAAGGTAATGTATTTGATCCCTTGCTGATTTTGTAAGTTTGCCCACTGACAAAGATATGAATAGTCTATAATTTTAAGGGTAGGTTCATTTTAACATTTAAAGATAGAATATCCAAGATAAAATCCAGAAAACCACATTGTATAAATTTCATAAATTTATTTGCATTCTACAGTGAGAAATAAGTATTTGATCCCTCTGGCAAACAAGACTTAATACTTGGTGGCAAAACCCATTTTTGGCAAGCACAGCAGTAGATATTTTTTGTAGTTGATGAAGAGGTCTGCGCCCCATGTCAGAGGAATTTGGTCCACTCCTCTTTGCAGATCATCTCTAAATCAATTTAAAATTTTGAGGCGGGCACTTGGCAACTCGGAGCTTCAACTCCCTCCATAATTTTTTCTATGGACTAAGGGGATACGGCTAGGCCACCCCACCCTTCTTTTTTGCTTCTTTTTGACCACCCCTTTCTTCCTTTGGGCGTTATGTTTTGGGTCTTTGCCTGCCAAACCCAGCCATGACCAATTTTTTAAATCCTTGGCGGAAAAAAGGAGGTCGCGCTTAGATTTAAATGGTACATGGCTCCATCCATTCTCCCTTTTGATGCTGTAAGTAGTCCTTCCCTTGAAGAAAAACCCCCCAAAACTTTTGACATGGAACGGGTTCTTTTGGGTTTATAGGCATTTTTCCTCTTCCTCCAAAAAAGACATTTAGTTAATGCCAAAGAGCTAAATTTTTTTGCCCAAAAGACCAAGATACCAATCACTCCAGAATCATCCGGGTGTTCTTGGCAAACTTCGGGCAGGCTGCACTTTTCCTTTTTTGAGCAGGGGGACCTTGCGGCACTGCAGGAAATTTTAAATATTACGGGATAATGTGTTACCAGTGGTTTTCTTGGTAAAGTGGGCCCAGCTGCCTTGAGATCATTAAAATTCCCCCCCTGTTTCTTTAGGCTGTTCTCCCTTCCCTTTATCCCGGATACACCAAATTTTGAGATTTTGCATGGTGCCCCCGATCGATGTCGATTTACAGTCAATTTGTATTTCTTTTCCTTTTCTTACTATTGCGCCCAAAAGTTGTCTCCTTCTCACCCCCGTCTAACTTTATGGTTTTGCAGCCCCTTCCAGCTTTTTGCAGGTCTATGTTTTTATCCCTGACATCCTTAGAAAGCTCGTTTTGGGCTTGCCCATTTTGTAAGGCTAAGTCTATCTTTTATAAAAGGGGGTATTTTAGACAACTGTCTTTAAAGCAGGTAAGGGTTGATTTTGGGATGCTAACTGAATTTTAGAGCCAGAATCTTAATGGGTTTGGGAGGGATCAAATACTTATTTCCTTAGCAAAAACAAATACATTTATACAATTTTTTTACAATAGATTTTGTTTTTTTTTTTTTTTTTATTTTTTTATTCTCTCATTTAAAATTAAATTTTTTTAAAATTTAACGTTTTTTTTGATGGGGG
>JAODAL010069577.1:0-16284 GCA_025379985.1 Phyllomedusa bahiana | reverse complement strand
GTAGGGAAACCCGCGTACCGGGTTTACATAGCCTTTTTCAGCCCCCACCCGGGGGAAAGGACCCACCTCCAGCAACTGACGCAGTACTTAAACGTATCTCCCAGGCGGGCTTCCCCCACCCAACCCGGAAAAGGGGCCAGCTGGGCAAAATTTGAGGTCCACTCCCCTGGGGAAACCGGGTAGGGGGGGGGGCCTTAAAAACCCAAAGAGCCCGGAAAAGGGGAAATGCCATCCCCATCCTGGCCCACCCTCGGGACCAAGAAGCGGGTGATGCCCTTTACTTTGGGCCCACCGCGGGTACTATAGGGGGTTTTGTTCCACACTATATTTACCCTTGCAAAGCCCCTAACAACATCACCGGGAAAGGGGTTTGCCCCCCAAAGCCCGATTGGACAAACGACTGGGGAGACGGCCTTCCCAACCCCCTAAAGGGCCGTTTTGGGTCCACCTCCCCAGTACTACAACCCGCCGATTTCCCAACCCGGCAGTTTAAAGTAAAAAACCAAGGGCCATGATTTTGGCCTGGGTGAAAGGTGCTCAGCCAGGTGCCCAAAAGGGAACAGGAACACCCCCGTTATGTCCCTTTTGACCGGAAGCTTCTCCCGAGGAAGTGGCCTATTCCCCCAGGGAAAAAAAGAATCCCTTTGCATTTTTGGGGGCCCCCTGCAGGGGAATGAAAAACCCCTATCAAATATGGGCGCCCAATTTCATTGGGGAGACCGACCACAACCCTCTGAAAGGGCAAAAAAGGGTCTCCCCGGGAACCCAAATGGGGGGTTCCCTACGCGGGAGCCTGGCTTTCCCAAACCAGTACAACTTCGCCATTCGCCCCCGGAAGGGCAGAGCCCCAACGGCCAAGGGCCGGGGGCCCTGCCCCCGACGGGGAAAGGTCAGGTGGGCGGGGTGGTGGGGGGCCCGTTTGGGTTTTCCCCCTGCCCCCTAGCCCCCTAAAAAGGGGGGGGTTTTTGAGGAAAAAAAAAAATCCACTCCAAAATATAAAAATCACTCCAACTTCCTATCTAGTCAAATCCCCAGATGGCCCCCCTCCTCCCAGGAAAGCTCCATTTACACTTTTAAAAAAAGCTCACCCATGCCCCAAATGTAAATGCTCTCCATGGGAATTTGGAAACAGCAGGATCCCTAGACACCTTCAAAAAAACCCTCACTTCCAAAATTTAAACCCACTGAACAAATGTTTGCCTCAAATTCCCAACTTAAAAAGGCTTGAATGAAACTGACCCAGCCAAACCCGTCCCCAAAAGATTTTCATATGGGATTCATAGGCGATCCCCCCATAATTTGGCCCCATGGCAGTTCATACCCGAAAAACATGGAACCCCCCACCACACGGGCCCCCTTCCCAGGTTTCTAAACCGCAGGGGACCGAGAAATCCAAAAAAAAAAAACCCACCAAACAGACCCCCATAAGATGGGGCCGTGTCTAAATATCCGGGCTTTGGTGTGGGCCCCACCGGGTTTCTGAGTCCCTACCGGCTGGGTTCTTTTGCCAATGCCCGCCGCGTAGGGTCCATTTTGTGTTTGTATCAGAAACGGCAGGACCTGAGTGGGGGGGTTTCTTAGACCGCCCAGGGTTTGTGGGGGGGTAAAAGGGGGGCCTCCCACGGGGCTGTCCCCCTCAAAGATATAAGCAGAGCCCGTGTGGGCTCTGCGTTGAATCCAGGAGGGGGTACCTAAGAGCATTGTCCAGAGCATCTGTACACAGCAGCAGCCACATAAGCCCCCCCATGTGAGCCCCAGAACCAAGCCGAAGGTAACTTGACCCATTTTAACTGCCTTTTGTCTGATAACCCCAGGCTTGTCAGTGCACCTCTGACTTTACCTGTATCTAGTATCCTTTGTATTATATTTGTCTAGGTGCCCTCCAAGGCTAATTAAATCTATAAACTTTAATCTGAGTTAGTCTGTCTTGATCATCGGCCTCACACGCTGTTATCACGCCACTCATTACCTCACACCCTGTTATCGCTGGTCTGCACTGATGAGAGATACTGGCTTGACATTAATTATTTTTGCTTTCCAAGACCTGGTGGGTAACAAGCAAATTGAGGACGACAACATCCAACAAAGGACGCTAGAGCTTTCAGCTCTCTTCCATTAATGTCTTTTTATATATAAATGCCTATTAGGTGCATAAGGCAATCTTAAAATCTTAAATACTCACGCACCTACATGGTGCCTCTCCCCAAGGAGATATATTACACTTTCTGATCCCCCTTACCTCTCACCCCGTCACTGGTAAGCTCGCACTGCACTGATGAGGGACAAAGCCCAAAACATTTATATGCAATTGAGCAATACGGCGTGGCATGAAATCCTTTGCACTTTACAACACTTGGCAAGTCACAAGCAAATTAAGGATAGCTACTCCAATAGAGGGGTCCTAGATGTTCAGCACTCTACCCATAATGCATTGTTATTATATGTAAATGCTGTGAGTGCAAAAGGCAATCTTAATCCTCACACACCTACATGCTGCCTCTCCCCAAGGAGATATATTTACCTTTTCTGGCCACACCATTTCTCTCACCCAGCCGATCGGTAAGCACTGATGAGGGGCCAAAGCCCTGAAACAGCTGTAGCTAGTGACACGGCTTGGCATGAATCCTTTTCACTTTCCAGACGCTGTAAATCACATGTGAATTTGAGCTGACTACATCCAATAGTAGAAAGCTAGAGCTCAGCTCTTTTCCATAATGCGTTGTTTATTAGTACTTAAAAAAAAATAAAAACACGTCTCTGATATCTTAAATTGCACTGCAGTGTCATTTTCCACAATGTAATAACTTTTTTGTTTTTTTTAATCTATAGAGCTGAAAGAGGCTTAGTTATTTGCAGACTGAATCTTATTAGTGCCATTTTGGTCAACATGCGACTTTTTGATCACATGTCTTCCAATTTTTGGAACACAAATGACAAAAGAAACCTTCACCTTTGTCATTTGGAATCTTTTTTTCTCTACGTGGGCACCAATGTAAAAGATATATATTTTCATAGATTGGACTTCTACTGACATGATGATACCAATGGAACATTTTTTTTTTAATTTGTCATGAAAGTTTTGCCCCCAGGTAACGTGAATAAACCACACACTTGATGTGTAGATAGGAAGCAAGGCAATTTTAACCTATTTCTTTAGGAAATGAAGTTACTTAGACCTTTTTTGAGCAAGGATCCTCTGCCATATCGTCACTTCTCAATAACAACACACGTCGACGAAACTCAAGATTTGAATATCCTTGCTTATTTATATTTATATTATTATGATACATACACTTATCACTTCTAACATTGCAATAAACAGAAATAAACCTGCATGCAAATGTCAATCCACCTTATCTTAGAAGATATCTGATATATTTTCATTCTCAATGGTATCCCTTAGTTTTCCATAAGCTAAGCAAAACTCAAGAACTGAGAGCGCATAAAGCCTTTTTATTCTGATATATTGGCAATGTAAGAAGATATAAGTGTATGTATTGTAGTAATAAAATAAGAAAGAATTCAAATATTGAAAATCGTAGCCAGTGTACTTGCCATTAAGGGTAAGATCATTTGTACACGTTTCTCCATTGTGTGTTATGCAGAAAGGTGTACCAAGATGGGTGCTCCTATTAACTTTCCCTATGCCGGAATGTAATAAGAACAATACCTTGACAGCTGAAGAAGCCCTTTATTAGGTTCTGGCTGTTATGACAACCGCTTATCCCCCTGGGTGAACTTCACAGGACTACTGGGTTACAACATCAGGATCTAGAGCCATCCCCAAATCTCTACTGATAGTGGCAGTGGAGTTGTTAATTAACAGCTGCACCCATTGCATTTTGGGTTAGCTCTTCCGAGTGAGCCCACTCCATACACCGTAATGACAACAGACGTTAAGAGGTTAAGAGAACAAATGCGTTACTTTAACATTTATTTTCATGTATTTTCTGTGCATTTATCAGGGGGGGGGGGGGGGGGGGGGGGGGGGGGGGGGGGGGGGTTGCAAAATTACCAATTGATCAACTCACAAATATAAAAAATATATTCATATTTTATGTCATGTTATGCAATTATAATTGACTTTCAATATAAACTTATGCATGCTTTACTGTACCCTGTTTATGATCAGAATTAAACTTGCACTTTTTAACGCAACATGTATGCATCGAATGACACATCAAAAATGCCAATCTATGATGTGTACTGCCATAGAAAACAATGCATAAAGCAACTCGTAAAATATGTAGAAAATACTCTGTACAAAAACAGCCTTAGACAGATGGGTGCAAATCCCGTAAACAGCAGCACTAACGATTGCCAACCTGATTTTTAGTTCTGGGAAACTTATCCTAAGATCAACTGACCACGGAAAATCATATGAATCACAAAAAATATAAGTGATGATATGTCTACAGTTTAGAAAACAGACAAGGTAGCATTTAGATGAACGAAATATTAAGATGCATAACATTTTTGGAATACAACATTTTAAAAAAGTACTGTCCGGGAATGGGCTTCCGGAATTTATGATTTTATGGTGTGGCAGCTCTGGCGGCACTGAAGTATTTATTTCTCCAGCATTTCTTCTTAAACACTATACTTCCATTTTAATTGGCCTTTTTTAAAGAACAGAATATTCAACAGAGTATCTCCCCACAGTGCCCTACAAGGTTGCCCAGGATACTATTTCTTATTTAGCTAACAAATTAATGAAAAGCATTAATTTTCTTATTTCTCTTGAGCATCCGTTACCACAGAATTAGCACTGCCAACACAACTCAGTCCGTACCTGGCTGCCTCTTCTTCTATTTTTTGTAAGGCAAAGGCACCTATATGTTGTACAGAAAGCTTTTACCTGCTGGACCCTCGCCTCAGTTTTTCTACATAAAAGTAATTAAAATGCCATCCTATTCTTCATGGAAAAATATATTTCCCCCACAAAAAAGGTTCATGAATTGTCTTTTAGACCATAGTATGAAAGTATTTAAACCTCCCCTCCCCTACTCATTACAATGATAGAAACTAGTGTTGTTGTTAAAGGGTTTTGTCTGATTTAAATCAACCATTTTTGTTTTAGGGGGCCTCCACTAACAAAAATTAATCATTAAGACATTTTGTTGCTTAGCAGTAAAGGAGACAGTATGATCTGTTTTTTCACCCTTTTCTGGCATAAAATTGCCTAAGTGAGGCAGTCTACAATGGTTTAATGCGCCTAATGATTGTGTTTAGGTGCATGTTCGTAAGACTCGACACTTTCTAATGCTCATAACATGAGGGGGTATTTTGGGGCGTTTCTGGGGTGGGTCACACCACACTAATATTATACACATTATAATGAATGTCGTTTCGGCAAAAACTAGTGCATTGCTGACAAACAGGCAACCTATTTCAAGTGGTCTGCTGGAGCCTAAGAAGTTCGAAGTGGAGCTAAGTTTGCCAATAGTGCAAGAAGTCATTTTTTTTCTTATTTCTCAACTTAAACCAGTAAAATACATAGTAAGTAATTTAATGATAATAGTTAAAACATTTAAAATGAAATTATATAATGGAGCTAGGTTTGCTATGAGGGCAAAAAAAGTCCCTTATTTCCCAACTACACCAGTACAAAAAAAAAAGTAATATCGACAATTATCACACTAATAAAATTTAATTATTTAATTTAATAAAAAATGGTTATCATATAAAACTACATAATATCCCCAAAATAAAAAACATCTCCAATAAAATGTAAGATTAAAAGAATCTAAAACTAATTTTACATTAAATAACGAATGATTATGTTTAGGGGATGGGCGAATTTCTAAAAATTTCGGTTGCTAAACTTCGCCAAATTTCCCGAAAAAAATAACTTCGTTCCGAATTACTTCAGAACAAATCACGTTAAAAAACAGCTATTTCCAGCTGCACATAGCCTGCAGGGTGCTGTAAAACGTTGTGCCATGCTTAAATATGCAGAGGGAGCTTGGTTTGGTCTTCATACAATGTTGTTTTTAGTATGACACGCACATGACTGCCCGCCGCTCTTAGAATCGCTTTACTATAAAATTCCCCTGGCACTTAAGAGGGCAAAACTGACCAAAAAAACTGAAGGGGGAATGTAGCCTGATAAAGTCAGGCCGCGACAGCTGGAAAAAAACAGCTGAGGGCTCAGGTGGCAACATCATGACAGAGTGTGGAGGTGACGGCAGCAGCCACACCAGCATGAGGTCAGGGAGTGGCACAATGATATTCTGGAGATGGCAAAAACAGGAGTAGGCCACAGAGTGGCACAATAACAGTGTGTTGGTTACGGCGCAGCCACAGCAGCAGCATGAGTCAGACAGTGGCACAATGACACGTTGGAGGTGGCAAAACAGGAGTAGGGCCACAGAGTGGCACAATGCACAGTGTGTAGGTCACGACAGCAGCCACAGCAGCATTTAGGTCGACAGTGGCACAATGACATTCTGGAGGTGGCAAAAACGGGAGTAGCCACAGAGTGGCACAATGACAAGGTGGAGGGTTTCGGCAGCAGCAAACATGAGGTCAGTCAGTTGCACAATCACATTATTGATGTGTCAAAAAACAGGAGTAGGCCCCAGAGTGGCACAATGACAGAGAGTGGAGGTGACGGCGGGAGCAGCGTGAGGTCAGACAGTGGCACAATGACATTCTGGAGGTGGCAAAACAGGAATAGGCCACAGAGTGGCACAATGACACAGTGTCTAGGTCACGGCAGCAGCCACAGCAGCAGCATGAGGTCAGACAGTGGCACAATGACATTCTGGAGGTGGCAAAAACAGGAGTAGGCCACAGAGTGGCACAATGACAGAGAGTGGAGGTCACGGCAGCAGCAGCATGAGGTCAGAGAGTGGCACAATGACATTCTGGAGGTGGAAAAAACAGGAGTAGGCCACAGAGTGGCACAATGACAGAGAGTGGAGGTGACGGCGGCAGCAGCATGAGGTCAAACAGTGGCACAATGACACAGTGTGGAGGTGGCAAAAACAGGAGTAGGCCACAGAGTGGCACAATGACAGAGAGTGGAGGTTTACGGCGCCCGCAGCAGAGGTCAGACAGTGGCAAAAATGACATTCTGGAGGTGGAAAAAAACAGGAGTAGGCCACAGAGTGGCACAATGACAGGGGAGGTGACGGCGGCGCAGCATGAGGTCAGACAGTGGCACAATGACATTCGGGAGGTGGCAAAAACAAATACCCACGGTGGCACAATGACACGTGTTTAGGCCCGGGCGAAGCCACACAGCAGAGAGGTCAGGCAGTGGCACAATCATTCTGGAGGGGGAAAAAACTGGGTAGGCCACAGAGGGCACAATGAAAGAGGGAGGGATGGCGGCGGAAAAACGCTGATTCAAGGTGGACATGACACAGTGTGGGGCCGGGCCAGCCCCAGCGCGCATGGGGTCGCAGTGGCCAATGCGAGTGTGGGGGTGGGTGGATAACAGCCCCTGGTAAAGAGGTTTGGGTGGCAGATGGAAAAACTTTCGAAATATGGGGCCTCAGCGGGTGGCGGCATAAATATGGATGGGCGGGTTTTTGAACCCAAAGACTCATTCTCCCAGTTTGGGGGTGAAGCGTCATGGTGATGTATTCGACACCCAAGGCATTGGTGTGGGGAAAATCCGGGGAATCCACACGATTCATCTGACAAAAATAGTCGTTCCACATTTCCCCTGGACAGCGGGTTTTCCTTTTGGGATAACGATGGCCCCCGCCCACTGAGACCCGCTCTGATCCCAAACCCCTTATGCCCGGGCGGACAGCTTTTTCCCCTGCAAAACTGGGAAAGGGTTGGGGCCCAAAACCGTTTGGCTGCCCAGTAGCCCAAAAGGGGAAATTTCTAACGGGGGTTTGGCAGAGTGCTGCCCAAGTAGGCCACCCCCTTTTTGGTTGGGGGTTGCCCCAAGGCCCTGCGCGCTACTGGGGGGACTGCCCCCCTAAACTAGGCGGGTAAAGGGAAAGGGCTGCTCATCGTGATCCGACTTAGGTCGCTGTTGGAGTTGTACTGCTCCGACCCCCCCCCCCACCCCCCAAGCAGGCGGCAGTATTTATGAGCGCTGAAAAACCCCCCCGGGGTCAGAACTGTCAGAGGGGGGAGATGCCGAAATTTTTGGCAGCACCCAAAGGGGGACTACGGGGGGGATTTCTTAAGTATTTAGTTTGCCCCCCCCTTTCTAAATTATCGGGGAAAAAGGCCCCCAAATTTGGGGCCCCTTTTGGGGGGGGGTCCAAAAAGGGTGGGACCCGGGAAGTCACCCCTTTTGCCGGTTTGCTGACTTTTCGGCTGTCACTACCGGGAAAATTTCAGCATTCTGCGGGCCTCTGCCCCCAAAAAGTGATTCCGGGGGGCTCCCGGGCTCCTCTCCCTGAAATATCCCCAACGGTGCTTGCGGGTCATCCCTGTTTCCTCATCTCCATCTACCTCCCCAGCTCCCCTGCTCCTCCCTTTTGGGTCACCTGGGTAAAAACCCAACTCATTTCACCAACAAGGGCTTCGCCCCAATGCCCTTCCCCCTCCACCCCCTCCTTTTCAGTCCCACCGGAAAAAAGGGGCCCGCGAGTTGTTTCCCCCAAAATCCCCGGGCCCCCCTCCCCAAAACTTTTTTTTTGATCTTTTTCGGGAAACATGAAGAAATTTGGAATGATTTTTAACCCCTTTTAGCCCTGGCGATGACAAATAATGTGGCCTCCCCGAATGGCCCCCAACAAAGGCAGGTGTCACGCATGAGTCCCCACTGGCTGAATCAAAGTTAAAAACAGGGGGAGTATTGCCGCCGGATCATCAAAAAATCTTAAGGGCCCCTTTCTCTGTTCAAACGTCGGTCCAACATGTGAGGCGGGGGTTTTTCCAACGGGGGGAAAAATCGCATTTCAGAGTGTGTTGGGGGAGGCCGTTGGGCCCGCTGCAACTAAAAGGGGGGTTTGTTCCTGGTTTTGGGTTGGGGGAAATGGATAAAGGGGAAATGCAGGGGTTTCCCTGGCCATTTTCAGAATCTTCTGAAAAACGGTGGAAATTTTCGGGAAACCCTTTTTTCCAAAAACCAGATTGAAAACTTTTGCACCATGCAGGGCGCATGGACCACCCTTCCCGGGGGTGCAGCGCGGAACCATGTTACCCCCCATTGTCCGCACCATTTTTCCGATTTGCATTTTGGCGCGGAGAAAGCCACACATCGTTTTCTTGCGCATGATGGGGAGCATTTCCCTCCCCGTGTGATTTTTGTTCGCCGAGGAAGCCAGGTGTAAAATTTGCTTTCAAATTTAAAAATTTAAAGGGGCACACAAGACAAATTTAAAAACCTCAAGGTATATGGGAATATTGGAAATGCTTTTCTGCAAAGGGGAAAATTTTGAAAAAACCGGGACTTTTAAATTTACATTTTTTTAAATCAAAGATTGTATTAACCCTCACCCCCCAAAACGTAAAGGGGGTTTCCCAGAGCAGGTGAGCCCCTTTAACTAAAACATGTTACCTTCTAGGGGGTTTTTCAGACTGCCCCCCCCCCCGGGAAAGTGATGGGAAACCGCTATTAAAATTACCCCTGCACGGGTTTAAAAAGAGGGGCGGTAAAGGTTGCAGCAAGCCAATGATTTGCCTTTTTCCCAAATAGACTACAAAACTTTAATTAGGCCGGGTGCACATCTAAAATATATTTTGGGAAAACGTAAGCATAGGGGCACCCCTAAAAAGGCAATAGCATACATTTTAATACAAATTAAAGTGGGACACTAAAGACAAGTAAAAACTCAAAGGGATATAAGGAAAAATTTGGGAAAAGTAAATTTCGGGTAAGGAAAATATGGGAAAAAACCCGGGGCCCTTAGTTTACAGTTTTTTATCAAAGATTTATAAAAACTCACCCCCAAAACGTAAAAGGGGTTTTTCCCGAGCAGGTGAGGGCCCCACACTAAAAAAAAGTTAAAAACCTTTTCTAGGAGTCCATTCAGAAATGCCCCCATTCCCCCGGGCTTTATAGGAACCCGAAATTTAATTAAACCCGCAAAAAGGTTTTTTAAAAAAGGCGGCTGGAGTGCAGCAAGCCGTTTAAAATTTTCTTTTCATTTTTAAAGTTTTTTTTTAGAGTGCACAGCCTAATTAAGTTTTGTTGTCTATTTGAGAAAAGGCAATTCATTGGCTTGCTGCACCACCCCCCTCTTTTAAAAATGTTTTCAGGATAATTCAATAGCCGGTTCCAATTTACTTCCCGGGGAAGTGGCATTTTGAAGGGGGCTCCAAACAAGGTAACAGTTTTAGTGTTGGGACTTTAAAGTGGTCTGGGAAAACCCCCTTTAATTTTGGGGAGGTGAGCTTTTTACAATCTTTGATCAAGAACTGTTAAAATAAGAGTCCCAGGTTTTTCATATTTTTTCCCTTTGCATAATGCATTTCCCAAAATTCCAAAATACCCTTGGTTTTACTTAGTCTTTAGTGTGCCACTGTTATTTCCCATTTGATGTTTGCTAAATTTCCTTTTCATGTGCACCCATGCTTAAAAGTTTTCAAAAATTTTTTAGATGTGGGACAGCTAATTACTTTTTTAGGGGTTGAACCCCCGTGGGCAGCTGTCCCTACACTGTGGTATGAGGGGGCCCGTACTTTTTGGAGGCTGGGTGTGGTGGTGGTGGAGGGGGAGTCGGGGACATTGGCGCAGGGGGCCCCCCGTTTTTTTAATGTGGGGGAAAAAGTGGGGGCTCCTGTCCAAATTTTTTTGGTGTGCCTGGGCAGGAAGCACATTCACCCAGTGGGCATAAAGGGCATGTAATGGCCCCTGGACCCCTATTACAGCCCGACGGGCCGCGCTGGGGCCCCTTTCACCTTGGAACAAAAACCCAAAAGCTCAAGGACTGGCCCCCCACCCCTTTTGTTCACATATTTATGAAGTTTTGGGAAATGGGCCTTTTTTTGGGAAAAAAAAATTTCGGGTTTGGGAAATCTCCATCTCGGCTGGCACAACCCCTTAGTCCTCCCGAACGGTTGGGGAGGGGTCCAAACATTTGGAAAGGGGGGTCTGCGGGACAAACCCAAATTGGCAGAGAGGGAAAGGTCAGCTTCCCCACCTTAGGAGGGGTTTGGGCGCCCTACTGTTGTCTCTTTTGCAATGCCTTTGCTGAATGGGCTGCTGGCGCCATGAGTTTGTTTTGAGCGATAAAGTTTTGGGCCCCGGACATCGGTCGATGGTCGAAAAGCGCCCTTTAAATTTACAAGAAATTCGTGGTTTAATGGGAGATTTTGTTTGGGTGACCCTTTAAAATTTTATGGGAAAAGCAACAACCCTTCATTTTTACCCCCCAAACAGGGGTGGGAAGCGGGGAAATTAAAATCCACAACAGTCAGGATTGGGTACGTGCTACATCTTAGGCCAAACACACTGGGTTTTAAAAACCACAGAAAAAAAATCCACACCATTCACTATCCCTGTCCTTGACCAAGCATGAGCGGTTAAACCCGCATGACCCACAAAAATTTAAAAAATGCCAGAAGGCAGTATGATTTGAACCCCTCCTTTTTCTTGAACTGAACATTGAAAATCCCCTTTCCCGGGCCCCCAGCAAGCCCCAAAAACCCGCATGACCCCCCGATTTAAAAAGTTTCCGGGAAAAAAGGGGGTTTTTTGGGAAAAAAACCAAATTTTTGTTTTACTGACATAGACTATCCCCGTCCTGGGGCCCCGCATGAGCCCCCAAAACCCGCAAGACCCCAGATTAAAAAAGTGCTGGGGAAAAAGGGGGTCTTTCAACCACCATTTTAGTTTCACTGGACTTTTTCTGTCCCTGTCCCGGGTAGCGCTTTTTCCCCCCGTAAAGAGTGCGGACCAAGGGGCTTCACTTTTGGGAAAAAAAATGGTGGTTAACGTCCTGTTCCAAAACCCCGGTCCTTTTTTTTTGGGATTTTTTTTTCTCTTTTTTCTCCTGGGTGGAAAGGAAATTTTTCTCTGTACTTTGTTCTCCCGTCCGTGCCCATACTCCTTTTCCTTTTGGTTAACCTCTTTTGGGGGGGGTTTTCCTGGACCTTCCTTGTACCCCCTTTAGAGGAAATTTTTTTTAAACTATTTTTACATGCAAAAATTTTTTTGTAGTTTTAAACTAGAAAAAACATTTTTAAAAAATGGGGGTGGAAAACCCCCAAGTCTTTGTTTTCTTTTTTTATTGTATTAAATTTGGGGTTTTCTCCCAAAACGGGATTGAAGCTATTTAAAGATCTTGCAAAAACAAGTCATTATGCAATAGGGGTCCCCTTAAAAGTGTCCTCCTATTTCCTGTTTCTGACAGCACCCTCACCCTTGAGCCCCTTCCCTTTACAAATTTTTGAAGAACGAATTTTCTGTTAGAAACAAAAATTTTTTTTTTAAATAGGGCCCGTAAATATAGCTGCAGCAACAGCAAAATGCCCCCAAAAAAAATTTAAAAAAGACCCCTTTAGGGCCAAATTTGGAAAAATTGGAAGAAAAAATTTCTGTTAGAAAAAAACATTTTTTTTTTTTTAATAGGACCCGTAGTATAGCCGCTTTTCACAGCAAAAAAAACCCCCAAAAAAAATTTATGCAAGCCCATGAGCCACTTTGGACAATTGGGGAAAAACAAAAGTCTGTTTTGAAAAACATTTTTTTTTTTAATAGGGCCCTTTTTATAGCTGCTTTTCACAGCAAAATGCCCCCCAAAAAATTTAAACCATGGGCCCCCTTTAGCCCCTTTGGACAATTGTGAAGAACAAAAAATTTTTAAAACAACATTTTTTTTATAATTTGGACCTGTTAAATATAGTGCATGCACGCAAAAAGCCCCCAAAAATTTTAAAGCATGACCCTTTTTAAACCCTTTTGGGGGGGCAATTTGAAAACAAAAAGTCCCGTTTGAAAAACAAAATTTTTTTTTTTAAAAGGAACCCGTATTTTTGCTCATTTCAAAAAAAGCCAATTTACCCAAAAAAAAATTTAAAAATTACTTTCTACCCACTGTTTTAAAAAATTTTGGGGGAAGGAATGCCCCTTAGAAGCCAAAATTTTTTGGTTTCCAAAGGACCTTTTTATTTCTGTATTTTTACGAAAAAAGGGCCCTAAAAAATTATAAATATGACTTCTCCCCGCCCCCTATTAAAAATTTAAAGAGGGAAAATGCCGTTTTAAAAACCACATTTCTGTTCCAAAGGACCATTTTAAAGGGTGTAACTCACAGCAAAATGCCCCAAAAAATTAAAAAATTTTGAAATTTTCAAACCACTTTTAAAAAATTTTTGAGGGAAAAAAATCCACTTTAAAAAAAAAGCCCCCATTTCGGGTTTCCAAAAAGGCCAAAAATTTTTTGCTGATCTCCGCAACATACCTCAAAAACCCTTGGGCAAAGCGAAAACTTTTAAAAATAAAGTGAGTAAATGGGAAAACCCGGGGGTTTTTCATGGGAAAAATTGGGGTTTTTTTTAAGGGCTCCTCAAAGCAAAGCCAGCCAAAAAGAACAGTTGGGGGAAAAAAAAAATAAAAATTGCAAATAATAAATGATCAATTTTTAAAAAAAAATTTTCAAGAGGGCCATTTTCGTTTTAAAAGAATGTGAAGTAAAAACCGGCAAACTAATCGGGGGACCTCAGCAATTTGGGGGCCCCAACAAACTTAAAAGGAAACCAAAGCCTTTATTCCCTCTTTTATGAAAAATCAAAGGGGTCCACATTATCTGGGAAAGCCGGAAGCCCTTTGTCTGTAAGTCCCTCCAGCTGTGGGTGAAGGTCCGCCAGATATGCGGCTGGCTGCTGGGCAGGACAAAACCTCTATGGCGTAGCGAGCGAGCTGGGCCATAAAGTCCAATTTTTTATACCCGAAGTTTATTGGGTTTCCCGGGAAAACAACAAAAAAAATTGGGGTTGAGACGCAGATAGTCGTGCCCCATGACTTTGCTGGTTTTCCTGTGTGTTGGATTTGTGGGCCTGCATTGCTTGGGGTTGGTGAAAGGGGGTTTTAAAAAAAAATTGTCAGAGGTCACCCATTTGGCTTCTACTACCTTGCCTGCTGCTGCTGCCCGGCTACTTACTTGGCACTTACTGCGTCACGTCGTGATTTGGGTTTTCCAACCGGGAATTTTGGGGAAAAGAAAGCGACCAACAGATTTTTCCCATTTAACAATCAGCAAAATCCCATTTCCTCATTTACTCACTATTTTGGGGGGGTGGGAAAGGGAAAGTGGTGAGTTTTGTTTTTAACCGGGGATCCAGGAGGGGGGGCCCCCGTAAATGTTGTTCAATTTTTTTGGGGCCCTTTAAAGGGGGGATATGTTGGAGGAAAAGGAGCATCCAAGCACTCCCTGGGAGATTTGGCCCTTTATTTTTCCCCCCCCTCGGGTCGAGGGGCACTAGGGAAAATGATTTTTCTTTTATCTTTCCCCCCGCCTCAAATTTGGCCCCCAACCTCTTTTCCCAAAGGGAGGGGCGTCGGGAAAATTGGTGTCTTTGGAAACCCCCCTCCCCTCCGCTGCCTCCGGAAAAGCTTCAACACGCCCTTCTTGCCTGAGTTTATTCACCCTGAAGCTGAAAGCGCCCCCTTGCAAGCTTGGGAAACCCCCAACTACTGCCCCAAGAAGAACCCCAAAGAAAAATTTTGATAATTCGGGGCCCTTTTGGATTTGAAAGGAGAAGGGGTTGGGCCGTTTTCCGCCCTTGTGTCCCTCCCTCCTTCCCGTCGCTGGCGGGGGGCCTGTTGTTTCAAAATGTCCCCAAAGATCGTTCCAGAACTAAGATCCCCAATTTCTTTATGCTGACAAGGGCATTTTTCCGCACTGACCTTTTTTGGTGGCTTTTTAAAAACTGGCAAGGGGATGGGGAGGGGGCTCTTCACCTGCCTCCACTATCGGTGGCTCAACCCCCCCGAGGCCCCGCCCCCGCTCCCTTGCGGGCCAGGGTTTTTCATTCGTACTGCGAAAAATGGCATTGCGCGCCCCCACAATCGCGGAGCATGTGGGGGTGGAATTCCGGGTTTTTGCCACGTAACCCATGAGTTGGTTGCGGGGGCTAGCGACGCTGCAACGCAGCCAGGTGGGCGAAGGGGGGTTGCGAACGGCGGAAGTGCGAACTTAACTTCGGCCTTCCTCAGCAGGCACCCCCAGACCCGGTGCTCTTTAGAAATTTCTGGACAAAAGGTTCATGACTGTGCCGGGCAAAGATGGCTCCATCCACAAATTTGCAGGAGGAAAAATTTTTCTAAAACATCCCCTTTTTATTTTTTTTTCCCCTTTAAAAAAATATTCTATGTGACGATGTGCTCTTGCTTTTTGAATTCGATTGCCGCAGCCAGTAACAGGCAAACCCCCAAACAAGAGCGCCCCCAAAACCCTCCGCTTTGGAGAAAATCGTGGGTACTACACAGACAGGCCGGGCCGAAGTGAGCGTGCACGACTTTTTCGGGGGGCTCCTCCCCCTTTTTCAAAACACGAGCCCCCACCTACAAATTTCTTTATACTCCCGCCCAAATACAATATATGAATAATATAACATTAAAACAACTTAAAATAATCAGGGTAACCTATAAAAAAAACCCCGGGGATTAAGGGTCTTTATTGAGGCCCCGAAGGAGCAGTGTGTTCAAGCGAAATATCCATTTTTTGCTTCTCTCGTAACAACAATTTTTCCATATTTTCACCTGCCCTGTTCTTCACCTCCTCCAAAACACACCAAAATACTCCCGTCACATTTTTCCGAACTCATTGAAGTGCTTTGCACGTACTTTTCCCCCTATTTCTTTTTATGTTCTTCCAATTTTGGGGTTAGACTTTTTTATTGTTCTAATTTTTTGAACGATGTTCATAAAATTTCCCGTTTTAAAAAGCTCCTATGTCTGCCCACATATCCCCCTTCCACAAGGGCACTTTTTAAAAAAAATAACTGTTTCGAATTGCATGTGAAAAAAACCCTTAAGGTTGATCTTTTGTTCCCTGTGTAGGAAAGGGGTAATGGGCCCGGGCCTTTATTAAAAGAAAAAGCAATTAAAACAAAAAACCCCAAAATGGTTTGTATTACTCTCTTAGGGGGGAAAATATTGTTCTTTTTTTTTCCGACTTCAAAACAGCCCGTGATCTTGCTACCTTAGGGGGTCCTCTTTTATTGACAAAAATTTGGTATTTTTTTTAATAGTCTACCATATTTTATCATGGAAAAGGAAAAGCCAAATGTTTTTTAATGGTTTTTTTTTAAATTAATTGGGGTATGGGCAAACATACACACTTTAATAAAATGGTTGACTTGATTTCTCTTATTTGGTTTTCTTAACAAAAACACTCCTATCTAATTGTCAACCCAACAGTA
>JAODAL010069576.1:0-16284 GCA_025379985.1 Phyllomedusa bahiana | reverse complement strand
GCCCCACCACCCCCTGTGGTGCCCCCAGGTGAAACTCAGTGTTAGGCAGCCTCAGCGGGGGGAAAGATCTCTTGCCTAGCAAAAAAAAACAAAATTTAAAATTGTTTGGGGCTAGAAAAGAGAGAATGACAAACACAGGAGCGTGAGGACACACAGGGGCAGTGAGGAGATGAATGGTTGAGAGGGTCGCTGTGTCACGGAGGGCATGAAGAGACGAGAGGGCTTGAGGAGGGATCAGCTGTGATTACACAGAGGGCAGTGAGGAGATCGAGAGGGCTTGAGGAGGGATCAGCTGTGATTACACGGAGGGCAGTGAGGAGATCGAGAGGGCTTGAGGAGGGAACAGCTGTGATTAGACGGAGGGCAGTGAGGAGATCGAGAGGGCTTGAGGAGGGATCGCGTGATTCCCACAGAGAGCAGTGAGGAGATCGAGATGCCTGGCAGGAGGGATTAGCTGTGATTACACAGAGAGCAGTGAGGAGATCGAGATGCCTGGCAGGAGGGATCAGCTGTGATTACACGGAGGGCAAAGGGTGGGAGATCGAGAATGCCTGGCAGGAGGGATCAGGCGTGATTACACAGAGAGCAGTGAGGAGATCGAGAGGGCTTGCAGGAGGGATCAGCTGTGATTACACGGAGGGCAGTGAGGAGATCGAGAGGGCTTGAGGAGGGATCAGCTGTGATTACACAGAGAGCAGTGAGGAGATCGAGATGGCTTGCAGGATCGATCAGCTGTGATTACACTGATTGCAGTGAGGAGATCGAGAGGGCTTGAGGAGGGATCAGCTGTGATTATACAGAGAGCAGTGAGGAGATCGAGATGGCTTGCAGGATCGATCAGCTGTGATTACACAGAGCAGTGAGGACACAGGGATGACTGGCAAGCAGGGATCAGCTGTGTGGGTTACGGGGCTTAGATCGCAGGAGACGGGCTGACAGCGGGGGAGAGGCGTTTTTACACAGGGCTGAAAACGGTGCCGCAGTGGAGATGAGAACTTGGGGGAGAAATTACAGCACTGCGAGCTACATTACAGAAGAATGTGATGGTTGGGCAGGGAGGGAGCACGCATATGCGGCAATGCGCATTCCCGAGCCCAGCCATCACAGAGAGAAGGTTCAACTGAGCAAGCGGTCGGAGGCCCTAATAACGAGCAGTACACAACTGAAACAGAAAGGAGATGGCCATTCTAATATGGTACATTTTTTTTAATGACTTATAATTACAAACTTTCTTTAATTTGTATTTGGGATGGTCCCACGTCAATTTAACATTGTGGCAAAACCCCTTTAAACTAATTTTACATTAAAGAAGCCAATGCTGATGTTGTACAGATGTAATTTTTTTTTTTTTTAAATTAAGATGTATTTGTTCTTCTTTCACCTTTTATTCTATTTTGTATGTACAACAGGAGCCAGCACAGCACAGGTCTTGCTGGGACCTGTGGTTATCAAATCCGGAATTCTATGTTCCCAGGGCTTAGTTCTTGACGTATTTACGGACGTATTTATGTCAGTAAATAGATCACCAACTCAACCTAAAATAAAGAACAATTAGCTTAGAATGGCTCCCAATGGGAAATCCGGACGTAAATACACACAGCACAAGCCATCAGTTCTCTGAATGGTGCAGAGTCCACCACTTGAAAAGGGAGGGACTGCAGTACCACCAACTTGGACAGGAGCACAGTCAGCTTCTGCGCCTTAGGATGGTTGGACGCATACTGCTGTCTCCTGGCAATCGCCTCAGAGAACGACTACTGGCACCATTAGTGGTGAGGAGCAGGAGCATCTGGACTGGTAGATGATTGGAAAGACAGCTCCCTTTGGCAGAGGTGGTGGAGCCTTGACTGTCTGAAATGGGATGCATGCCACTGAGTGCTGCTGCTGCGGCAGGATGGACCACCACATCCGAGACATTTTTCTCCCAGGCCACTGGATGGTGATGCTGCATATGTTGATGCAGGGCTGTGGTGTCAACATTAGGTCCCTGGCCATGCTTCATTTTTGCCCACAGATTCTACATATAGCCATGTTCGCCTCCTCCAGTGTCTTGTCAAAAAACTGCCACACTGCCGAGTAGGTGATTTTACTATCAACACTCCGCACTAACTGACTGCTACCATCGCTGCCTCGGTGAGCCCCTGCGCCAATACTTTCTGGGCAAGAAAGGACCTGCGAAGTGGGTGGTCTACCCCATGGCCGTTTGGCTCCCAACCTCGCACTGCTGCCACCCTGCTGACTCCTGGCCACACTACCGACTTGCTGGCTGACATGCAAGCTGCCACCCTCTTCTCCCGTCGATGATGATAAAGCCCTGGCTTCACCCAGCTCCCAAGTGCGTCATCAATGAGTGTTTGCCCTTCACTGCTGTCCTTCTCAACGGTCTTGGTGTACAAGCCGGGCCCCGCTCGCAACAAAAACCTCCCATGCCACTCTCCTCATCATTACTCACTCGCCTATTGCAAGAAGCATCGGATGTCTGCCCAGTAGCTGCTCACTGTCCTCAAATAATTCGTTCTCGCTGTATAGTGGCGCAGAGCCCACAACACATAGTAGTTCTCTGCTGATTAACCGAACATGACAGAGGGGGGTTTGAGGACATGTGAGGGCCATAACCCCCCCCAAACCCCCATAAGGGTTTTGTCTGATGAACCCCCCGACCCTTGGCGGGGGGTTGTCAATGTAAAACTGGGAGGAAGGTTGACATAGTCAACCATTCAAGAACCGTTGGTTTGGTGGTCAAACACCACCGTTGGATGAACCGTAGCTCTGGCCTCGCCGAGTGCCGCTCCCCTCGATGCCCTTAATGTGCTTTCCCCTGGGGGGGGCCTGCTCCGGGAACATTTGCCCCCCCCCTTCCAGTGAAGGTTGCCCCTCTCGTCTGACATATTGTTTGATCAAAATTTACAAAAAAAAACAAATACGTTTACGTAATGTGTGTATTGAAAATACACAAGCTGTATTTAAAAATTTTTTTCATCTTAAAAAAAAAAAATAACTTTTTGGCGCAGAGAACATTATCCCAAAAAATAACCTCCCCTGTACGGAGGTGTATGTATGTGACAAAACACAAGGGTATTTTTTAAAATTTTTTTTTAGACAAATAAGTTATTTGACAAAATTACTGCCAACATTTCCCCCCTCACCTTTCGGGGGGAAGGGGGAGGCTCTACATGTATCAGCGTTTAACAGAACAGGTTCTGTCATAATCTGTGGAATCGTCTGATGTCGGTGTAAAAGAAGTGCGCTCTTTGACGCTATAGTAGGATCTCACCTCAGTTCTTTCGAGCAGGCCCTGACATTACCCTTTCAGGCTGCGTTCCCACTTCAGTTATTTGGTCAGTTTTGACCCCCCGTAACTGCCAATATAAGTGAAGTATGAAGCGATTCTAAGAGTGGTGCCTGTCATCTGTGTATCATACTAAAACACAGCATTGTATCAATACCAAACCACGATCCCTATGCATAGCTGAGCATGACACAATATTGTACAATACCATACGGGCTCTCTGCATCCATGAAATAGCAGTTTTTTAACGCTATTCGACCCAAATTTTTTATGGAAATTTGAGAAATCGGCCGAATCTAATTTTTGAGAAATTCGCTCATCTCTAGTAGTGATCTATGGGGTAGTATTATAATATAAAGGCACCTCAAAGTCACTTCAGAACTGAATTGGTCCCTAAAAAAAATCTGTTTTGGAATTTTCTAGCAAGTTTGCAAAGTTGCTTTTAAAGGGAATCTGTTGCCATTTTTTTACTAAGTAAAACAAGACCCTGATACATCTTCTTTTCTTCTTAGCCATTTTTATTTTCTGATTGTAGATTTCGGATTTTGGTTATCTATATTTGATTGTGGGGACAGTTTCTTGCCTGCACTGTTTTAACAGCATTTACAGAGATGCTTTACTGCAGCTTCATACACATAGGAGCCTGTGGACTGAATCACTCCCATTGACTTCTATAGGAGAGTTTTCTGGGCATGCTCTGTGACCTGAGAAGAAGTTAATGTGCAGGGAGGAGGAGAGGGTGAACTGTGACTATCTATTTGACCCTGCTTGTGCTGATAATGAGCAGACTACTGAAAATCTCTCTCTACAGAACAGGAAGTGTCAGATTATTGTTAGGCCTAGTGGCCAAAATGAAAACTGCAGGACTTAAGATTTGTTAAGAAATACTGAAAGTGATATGGAAAATTAAAATAAAGCATAACCAAAAATTCTTAAAAAAATGTGTGTAACATAAAAACGTGAGTTACACAATATGTAATTTTTGATTACACATTCTCTTTAAACTCATAAGCTTCCCAAACTCCTTAAATAAAATAATGTTTAATATTTAACAAATTATGTCAATATAAAGCAGAAATGTGGTAAATGTTAACTACTATTTTTTTGTGATATGGTAGCTGAAGAAGAAAAAATAAAGTTTTAAAAAGGACAAATAAAAACAAAAAAATCCAAAGATTGTAGTACCAAAACTTAACACGTTCACAGTTATTCTAACATGTCAGAGTTGTAAAGTGGGTCTGTCTCAAAAAGATTAAAGCTGGCTGTGGGAGGAAGGCATTAAAGCCAAAACACATAATAATGTCCACTGAACATTTTTACAAATTATAAAAAGGACATAGTCTGATTGCAAATCCATCCCCATAGACCTCAATAGAAAATCTGACCTCTATCTACACTGCTTGTATTTTCTGAGGTCAGATTTCAAAACTGCCATTTCTGTCCAAAAACTTGGAACATGCACAATAATCTGAAAATCTACTACTGATGTCAATAGGGAGACCGAAAACCAAACAGAGAATATGGTGAACGGTTTTTGGATTGGATTTTGAATGGCTTTTTGGGTACTTTTATTTATATATGCAGTATCTTTTGTAATTAGTGTATTAAACCTTGTCATGGGACAACACTGAAGATATGACACTTTGATATAGTGTAAAGTAGTCAATGTACAGCTTGTATAACCCTGTAAATTTGGTATGCTTTTAAAGTAACTCAACACACAGCCATCAATGTCTAAACTGCTGTCAACAAAATTGAGTACATCCTTAAATGTAAATGGACAAATTTTGCCAAAGTGTCAATATTTTGTGTGGACACCATTATTTTCCAGCACTGCCTTAACTCCTTTGGGAATAGAGTTCACTAGAGCTTCACAGGTTGCCACTGGAATCCTGTTCCACTCCTCAATGAAAACATCATAGAGCTGGTGGATGTTAGAGACCTTGTGCTCCTCAACCTTTCATTTGAAGATGCCCCAGAGATGCTCCATAGGGTTTAGGTCTGGAGACATGCTTGGCAAGTCCAGCACTTTTACCTTAATCTTCATTAGCAAGGCAGTGATCATCTTGGAGGTGTGTTTGGGGTCGTTATCATGTTGGAATACTGCACTGCGGCCCAGTTTCCAAAGGGAGGGGATCGTGCTCTCCTTCAGGATGTCACAGTACTGTACATGTTGGCATTCTTGGTTTCCGCAATGAACTGTAGCTCCACACAGCCGGAAACACTCATGCAGCCCCAAACCATGACATTCCCAACACCATGCTTGACTGTAGTCAAGACACACATATCATTGTACTCCTCACCTGGTTGTCATCACACACGCTTGACACCATCTAAACCAAATAAGTTTATCTTAGTCTTATCACACCACTGGACATGGTTCCAGTAATCCATGTCCTTAGTCTGCTTGTCTTCAGCAAACTTCGTGGGCTCTCTTGTGCATCATCATTAAAAGAGGCTTCCTTCTGGGATGACAACCATGCAGACCAATTTGATGCAGTGTGTGGCATATGGTCTGAGCACTGTCAGGCTGACCCTTCGCCCATTTAACCTCTGCACCAGTGCTGGCAGTGCTTATACGTCTATTGTGAAAAGACAATCTCGGGATTTGATGCTGAGCATGTGCACTCAACTTCTCTAGTTCTGTGGAACCTGTCTTAATAAGCCGCTGTATGGTCTTGACCAATGTGCTACAGCTCAGTCTCAGGGTGTTGGCAATCTTCTTATAGCCTAGGCCATCATTATGTAGAGTTTTTTTTTTCAATACTTTTCTTCAGATCCTTAGACAGTTCTTTGCCATGAGGTGTCTTGTTGAACTTCCAGTATGAGAGATTGTGAGAGCTAACAAAAGATAACAGAGATAGTGAGAGATAACAAAAAAATGTAACACACCTGCTCCTCATTCACACCTGAGACCTTAACATTAATAGGTCACATGACCTGAAGAAAAATGGCAAAGTGGGCACAATTTGTCCATTTTCACTTGTCCATACCAAGGGATATACTCACTTTTGTTGCCAGAAGTTTATGCATTAATTGTTGTGTGATGAGTTATTTTTAGGGCACAACACATTTACACTGTTAAATAATCCCATGAAAAGATATAATACAAAATTAACAAAAATGTGAGAAGTGTACTCACTTTTGTGAGATACTGTACAATATAGAGAAGGGTTAGGGGGATCTATGAGGTTATCTATGGGAACTATCCATAGGGGTCTATCTTTAGGGGGTGATCTATAGGGTTATCCATAGGGAGACAGCCTATATAAGGGGCCAACAACCAACCATGGTTTTTAATGCAAACCTGTGCCAAAAACGCAGTCCAGCAATATTAAAATGCCATAGGATTTTGGGCGGCATTTTAACATATGCTGTGTAGACATAGCTTATGGATAAAATACTGTAGGGTTTTGAATCAGTACTTGTAAAATAAGGCCATGTCTACAGAGTACGGGTTTTCATGAGATTTTGGTTAGATACAGTATTTAGGATCCGATGAAAATCCAACTGTACCCAGTGCTGTGTAAACCGCAATAAAATATCCTTGCTCTAGTCTACACAGCACGGATTAGTTCCAGTGAATTTTCAAACCTGTTGGATCTTCCGCCAGATTGCCATTGGATTTCCATACATTCATCTTATGGGGCTGACGGCAAATCCGAAAAAACAACCACAGTTTTTAGCACAAATCTGCACTAAAAAAAAACACAGTCCGGTGATGTTAAAATGCCGTTGGATTTTGGACGGCAATCTAACATTGCCGTGTAGACAAAGACTAAGACCTGAGGATTTTAACTCGGTTTTCGGTTTGGTTTTTGGTTCGTTTTTAGGATTTGGTTTATCAATTTTTTTTGTCAGACAGTGTAGGGATCTATCTACATAATAGTTATCTCTCTCTCTTGAGATATATATATATATATATGTATGTATGTAGATATATATATATATATATATTTTTATACTATATATATATAAAATATATATATATATATATATATATATATATATTTATATATATATAATATATATATATTATATATATATAGACCCAAAAACTGAGTCAGAATCCTCGGGTCTTATTGTACAAATACTGATTCAGAATAGTACACTATTTTTTCCTTAGGATTTGTCTACAAAGCATATGTTGAATTGTAGTCCAAAGTCTGATGCCGTTTTAACATCGCTGAACTGTGCTTTTTGGCGGGTTTGTGCTAAAAACCATGGTTTGTTTTCAGATTTGCCGTTGGCCCCATACATTAAATATATGGGAATCCTACAGCAATCTGGCGGAAGATCTGACATTTTCAAAACTTACCCGAAAAAATGCATTCTGTGTAGACTGCAGCTCAGATTTTCTATTCCTGTCTATAAGGCACTGGTTACCAGTGCTGTGTAGACATAGCCTTAGATGTCTGTACGCAGCCTACGGGAAGACAGCTAGGACTCCAGCGCCACCTATTGGAAGACTTTGAAATATGACTAGCAATTTTAAGCTAAGCAAGTTACCCAACTGCTATTTCCAGTAGGTAGCGCTGGATTCCTAGTTCTCTTCCATTGAGTTTATTTGAAAAAATATAATGTTACACTCTATAATTTAAGTCAAATAAATGTTAAAGCTCTATTTTATTAGTTATAAACTATTCATTAAGAATGAAACAGAACACTTAAATGTGAAACTGGCAATGTCTTAGTGCTTTTCTGCTCTACAGTGCTATAACCATTATTTAATTGTGAACAGAATACACTTCTCAGTCTGGCCTGAATATGGTTCTGACCATGGTAGGGGAAAGTTTAATAAGACGTATCTTTTTGTGTTATGTGTGCCCAACAGTATCTACAAATGACAGCAGTTAAAGGGGTTGTCTCGCTACAATGATTGGGTTTTAATTAAAAGATCTTTAAAAAAACAAGCCCGCTTTGCAATATATGTTCATTACAAAATGTCCTACTGATTTTGAGCTAGCCTGTTAGCAGGAGTGCATCAGCTCCTCAAATCTCTATAGCAGCCGACCTGTTTTATCCTTATCTTACGGCTGTCAGGTCTTTATTACTCCTCAGTCTTTGAAGACAGGTCGGAGAAGAGAGCCCCTCCCGCACAGAATGCTTCTGTTGTAGTGGGAGGGGGGGAGGGAGGACTCTGGCATCTGTGTCCCTGCTTCCTGGATTAACCCTGTGTGTCCCTGCTTCATACTGCACTCTACACATATAGATGTGACAGCAGAGACCCTGTCAGTTACTATAATCATGATTTGTCTTTGGAAATGAGACTATACTAATGCTATACAGATCAGCATGTGAATACTTATGCTCTCATGTCTTAGTGAGACATCCTGAGTATAGTAACACATCCCATGTAGTTGCTGGAGATGTGGAGACTTGTAAGCTAAGCAGAGGGTATAGGAACACTTGCATCCTCTCTGCTCTGTTATTAGCACACCACTTCACATTCCTCTCTACACTCATAGATCAGCCCTCTCCTGCAACAGACCTAGGCAGGCACACACAGGGTGAACTCTGGCAGCAAACCCCGCCCCCCCCCTGTATGAAGTTACGTAGCTGCCCCGTGTGCTGATGGGAGGGGGGAGAGGGAGCAGAAGAGACAGACAAGCTAGCACGCCCCTCAGTTCAACTTACCAGGCTCACTGACAGGCTGAAAGCTCATAATGAGACAACTCCTTTAAGGAACCATATACGTGTGTCCAAAAAGAGCAATAACCGTTCCTGATGCAGGTTAGTCAAAGATATGTAGTTTCTGCTCTTCTGCTAACACACACGATGAGCAAAAATTTTGTATGGAATGTTGAACTAATGGCATGCACTCTAGTTTCACATAAATTCAAATTAAAGCATGAAAAATATATTCCTTCCTTTGGGGATCTTGATCTTCTAGCTGCTCAGTCAATTTATTACTTCACAACGGATGCTTCTGTAAGAGGATAACATGTGTTTCTATGTATACTGCATGTTGAGTGACCCTGAAGGACTACACTTCACAAAGGAAACATGTGTTGCAAAGCTATGCTACTAGTCAGAAAATATACTTTCTTAGATGGAAAGCTCAGGAAATAGAAATTTCAACCTCAGTTAACAAACATTGGATATGACTGAGAGCAGCATATGAAAAGAGCTGAAAACATCTTTATCACTCTTGATTTCACTAGATTTTTATTACAGTGGGAGTTCAGTATAGTTGTGAATGACTTATAGGTTAAACTGGCATCACATCAATAGATACTGAAAGGGGGAGCTTCCCTGTTGTGACAAGTAGGTATGGCTAAACCCACAAGAAAAAAGTGGTCCCACCATTCAAAAAGGGATGTACACCCCAATATAAATAACAATAAGATTTTAGATCAATAGATAACCCCTATAGATACCCCCTAAAGATGCCCCTATTGATTACCCCTATAGATTACCCTCTATATATACCCAATAACTACAATCTGTATTCAAAAATAACCAAAGGCAGTAAGATTAAAAACAATTCAAAAAGTTTATAAATACCAATACAAGTACCATTCCCTGTTAACATACAGGGAATAACTCTCAACAACATACACAAATATTATGGCCATACCCCCAAAATAAAAATATAAAGAATAGTGAATCAATCGCAAAAAACTTTTGTAAAAAAATGTTTTAAAACAAAATTAAAAATAGTTACGAAAAGTAATAAGGAGCAAATCCCCAAGTGTTAAAATTTAAAATCCCCCAAAATTTAAAAAATACCCCCTATCTATCAAAAAATACACTGACATCTGAGTCCTAATGTACTGTTTGCAAAATTAATTATAAAACGGTATGAGCTGGGGTATACATTAACTGGGATTTTCTCACAACAAAGATTAACTTTTAACATCAAGGAAACGGGTAAATGGGGGGATTTTTTTTAAAAAAATTAATTGGTCAATAGATTTTCCCAGAGGAATAATTTTGAGAAGCCGGGCCCCCTTAGCAAATTTTGGGGAGGGGGTCCCTAACCCCCTCCCCTCGTCCCCCCCCCCCGACCACGAACATTTCCCAAGGACATGAAGTTGGATAATGGAGAAATAAACAGAGGCAAAAAACCTCACCTTATTTCACTATCATAGTGCTACCAAACAAATCCATATACCAAAACCCAACATTACCAATAAACACTACTACATAGGGAAAGGGATTATACCGCCAGAACATCCCCACAAATTACCACCCATAGTGACTGAATAAAATCCCTACACTATTATGATCAGTATACAAAACCAATAGTTCCCCCCATTTTAGTGACCATTAGTGGGATTACTTGTGGACACAGGCCTCCCGCAAGCAGGCAGGGCTTTGGGGGCTATATACAGGCAGGGAAAGGGGTTGTTGGTTGGGGGTAATACGGCAGTCCCGGGGGTTAGGGGGCTAAATACAGGCAGGGCGGGCTTTGGGGGGGCTATTCAAGGCAGGGTTTTGGGCCCCGGGGTTTAGTAATATTAAAAAAAACAAAAAAAAAGTTCTCACCTGAACCAGATCCCCCCGAGTTTAAACTCCGGGGAAGTCTGGTGCCGGCACAGGCGCAACCCAAGTCAGCACTGTGGGGGCCCGGGGCCTTTACCCAAACAGGTGATTAGCAAAACGGAAAACTAACATCGGGCAAATCCCCGACTTGAACGCCCCCAGCCAAAAGGGCCCCGTCATTTAGGGCAGGGGTGCCCGGGCCCCGTACCTCCGCGACCGCCGGCACTGAACTATGTCACTGCCCGGGGGGCCGTAGGAGCCCGAAATACCGGGAAAAAGCAGACGTGTTTAGCACTCTCCGGGGCCCGGGGGACCCCAAGAGCCCCAGCCCAAAGGGGGGCTGGGTACTCTGCTACCCCCCGTAGTTAGCCCCCCGAATTTTTCTTTTAGTCATTGGGGTTTTTTTATGCTCTTGAATGCACATAGGTTTCTATAGGGAACCTGCTTTCCCGAAAAAACTCCCGTTTTTATGATGGATGGGTTTTGAAAATGGGGGTAGCCATTATTATGGGCTGGGAAACTTTTGATTTGAAGAAATTAACCTCAGGGTTTTAAATAAGGTCCTGCAGGTAATACCGAACCAAAGCTGAATTCACAATGTTTAGAAATGTCCTACCTTGGGGCGTGGCCTGGACGAGCATGGTGTAAGTCGCAAGTAAGAGGTGCTCCAGGGGATCCATTTCAAACCTGGCACAACTAAGCCCACTGCTATTGGGTAAACAAATTGGTCCGGCCCCCGCACCCAAAGGTTAATACACCCCGGGGAAACCCATATCTTTAGTTTGGGGCTGTCCTTGCTTTCGAACCGGAGTTTTGGGCCCTTCTGCTCCGGCCCCTGCACCGTGTGCTTTACGCGCGAGAAGCAGGGCCCTTTACCCCCCATCGCCCCGACCCTTTCACAATAAAATTGGAAAATCCCCCCGCTTTCTGTTTTCCCCCCTGGGGGACTAACCCAAAAGGTCGAATGAGCGGGTTTTTTCCCTGACTTCCCCGGGGGCCCCAGGCCGTGCCGCCAGTCCCCCTGCCCGGGGACTGGGGCGCAACTCACAACTGCAGAGAGAGCAGACCTCCGCCACATCAACAGCCCACAGCCACGTCGGGGCTTTCTCGCTGCTGTTCCCTCCCGTTTCCCCGCCCCCGGTTTAATGGGTGAGACCCTCCTCCGCCCACGCATTCCGGGGGTGGGCCCCCGCTGCCATCCCCCCCTTTTTTTGGGGTGGTCCTGCGCCTCCCCCCGGGGCTCCCGTAAGTAAATTTTTAAAAAATTTTATCTGGGGGAGCCTCTAATTTTTTAAATTTATTTTGAAATCCGACCTGAAATCAGATTTATTTATTCGTGATTCTTTTAAACCTAGCCTGGGCGCCTTTTTAATCCATTTTGGGGACACCGTGGGTGCGAAACCCTTTTTTTTTTACTGCGCTGGGGATTCCGCACAGGCTTCAGCTCAAGTAGCTCCGTTACATTCTCATATCTCTGCAGAGGCTGGATTCCTCTAAGGGACTCCTCAATCCCACCGGCGAGATATTTGGCAGTTCAACCTGTCATCCAAGAGCACATAAACTGCAGATTTCTAGCTTTTAAAAGCAAATACCCCACTTTTTGATATTTACCATATATACTCGGTAAAAAAGCCAGGTTTTTTTTACACAAAAAAAGTGCTGAAAAATTCCCCTCGGGTTTTTCTCGATTTACTGTCGGCGAAAGGCGTGCGGGCCTGAGTGCTGACAGGGACCTTAACTATAAAGCGGCTCCTCAGGGAGGCATATAGTTTAATGCCGGGGTTTCAGGGGCACGTGTCCGGGGGGCGCCTGGCCCGGGCACTGTCCGCGGGTCCCCTTTACCTTTTATGGACCCCCTCCGGGGGCGCCCTATAGGGTGAAGGAAAAGGGTCCCCCTGCGGGGGGACAGAGCGAGCGCCCCCGTGCTTCGCTGGGCCCCCCGGGCGGCCGCAAAATCCGGACGTCCAGAGCTCCCCCACAGCAGCGTGCAAAATCATTCACGCTGAAGTGCGCGGCCTATGAGTCACCCGCCCGTGCCGAGGGAAAACCCCGAGGACAACGCGCGGGAGGCGGACAGCAAGGAGGGGAGCAGTGCGGGAGCTGACAGCAGGGAGCCAGGGAAAATGATTTTTTTTTCTTTTTTTAAACTTTCCTATACCTGCCCCCAGCTTTCCCATAACCCGCCTACAGCCGGCCCCATACCTGCCTACGCTGCCTATACCTGCCCACGTGCTTTAAAAACTGCCTTCCAGAGGACCAAAACCTTCCTTTAAACTTCCTATAAACCCCCCAAACCTGCCTTTCAACTGCCTATAACCCGTCCTATACCTGGGCCCACAGCTGCCAAAACCCTGCCCCAGTTCCTTACCTGCCTACAGCCAGCCCTTAACCTGCCTACAGCTGCCTATACCTGCCCTAAACCCGCCCCCGCTTTCCTATACCTGCCCACAGCCAGCCCTATACCTGCCTTTTCAGCCCGGGCCCAAAACCTGCCTACAGCTGTCTACAGGGTGGCCCCATACCTCCCTTTTACCCTGCCTACAGTGCCTATACCTGCCCTATTTCCTGCCTTCCCGCCTTTCCCCATACCGCCTACAGCTGCCCATTTCCTGCCCCTATACCTGCCCACCAGCCTGCCCTATACCTGCGTATGGGGCCATATAAACCCGCCTTTTTACCTGCTTTTGGGGGACATATAATGGGCCCATTACATGCCTATTTGGGGCCTTTTCGTGCCTTTTTTGGGACATAAACCCGCCTTACCTGCATATAGGGCCATAAAATCTGGGCCATAATTTCCTATGGGGGACATTAAAAATTCCTATGTAATTTTATTGGGATCCATTTTTTTTTTTTTAAAAATTTACCAGTTTGCCGGGGTGCATTTTTTTTCCCAAGGGGTTTTTCCTCGGTAAAAAAAGTATTCCCCCCTTATTTGGGCCCAAAAATAGGTTGCCTCGGCTTATACTCGGGTTGGCTTATACTCGAGTATATGCGGTACTTTAGCCTTTCAGCATAACAGCTACCATTTTTGTGTGAACTGTCCTCAAAACTAAACACCTTGGACTACAAAGGGGGAGAAAGAGTACGGAGAGAAAAAAGGGGAAAGGAGAAAAGGGAAGGGGGGGAAAAAAAAAACACACCACTATTCTGCATTCATTACCCGCCCCACTCTACTCCTCATCAAAATACAGGTCACCTCCCATTGGGTCAATTTTGCTTTGGAATGTGAAAAAGGGACTTGAGAATGGGGGGTACGAAAACCAAAAACACGGGGTTAACCCAAAGAGTTCTTCCCCCAATCTTCCTCACAACCTTCCTTGGCGGAAAGGCGACAAATTCTGACATTCTCTTTTCTAGGTGGTGTCTTGGAAGAAGAGGTACAAAGGCTTTCTTCTAAACTGCTGGACCTTGAAGACCCTTTTTGTAAGAAAAAATCCGTAAAAGAGGGTCCCCCGTCTATTTTCCCAAGATCTTCTTTAACCCTTTCCTTTCTGATCTTAGGCCCTGTACACCCCAAACACTCAAATTGAAACCAACAGTGGACCGTATACACCCCACCCCGCCCCGACCCTACCCACCGCTATTCCAAGAGATGTAATAGCAAAAATCCACTTTTTCCGTTCAAAGGATGATTTCCTAAGAGCCCTACAAAAAAATCCCCCATTACCAGACCACTACCGATACATAACCATTTTTCCAGATCTATCCGCTGGAACCATGTTAAAAAGGAAAGAATTTTCCCAATATACCAAAATCCTTCATGACCATGGAATAAATTATCATTGTGGTTTCTCAGTGAAGCTGATTATCACTAGGGACAACCCCACTACGATATGCCATACTCCATCCATGGTAAAAGATGCCCTTGTTACATGGAATCTGCTCCAGTCCCCGAGTACAACTCCAATGAAAAGCCAACAGAATTGTCCAGAAGTGATTACCCTGCTGGAAAAAAAAAACCCCCCAGATCCGGCCAAACCCCCCCGTGCTGATCAAACGGCGATTAACATCTTTTCCCCCTTCCCCCTTCTGAGTTTTATCTGGTAGTTCGATTACTATTGAGCCTCACCGCCCCATGCTTGGACCTGCTTACGGACTGTTCCCCTGTTTTACAATTTATTTCTGTTTTATGGAATGCGTTAAACTTTTTTTTGGATTTTTTATGGTGTTCTAATGTTCAGTTGTTAATTGCCATGTACTATTTGCCACACCTTTTGAGATTGCCATCTAATAAGGTTCCCAAAGTCTTCTTCCACAGATGAAACCCAGCTTCGACAGCTTCGACAGTCCCTTCCACAGTGATAAGGGTTTATTAAAAATCTTTTTTTTAAAACCCCCAATGGGCCCTTTCCCCCCTTTAAACTTTCGATCTGGGGAAATTGGGTTTAAAGTCTAAAGCAGACATAGTCTGCATACAAGAAACTCATCTGAAAGACCAAGATGATTAGATTAAAACATAAAAAAACCCCAAAAATTTTTCCCACTCCTCTTCCTCTCAGAAGAAAGCTGGAGTTGCAATTTTTGTAAAAGATTCTAACACTTTCACACTCAAACACTCAATTATTGCTGAAAAAGGAAGATATATAATTTTACAATGTTCATTAAACTCTACTCTGTGTACTTTAGTTACGATATATGCACCCAACAAGCGTCAGAGATTCATCTCCCATTTCCTGAACAAAGCTAGGTCACTTCAAAACAACAGTCTTCTCATCTGTGGAGACTTTAACTTAGTAGTAGATCCACAAATGGATAAGTCACATGCCTCAAGAAACTCACACAGTCTTCAGACTTTTATAGCTACAGAGCAACTTCACGACCCATGCCGCTACTCCCACCCTACTGACACTGATTACACCTTCTTTTCAGCTCCAAACCAATCATACTCTTACATAGACTACTTCCTCACAAATAGACAAGCCCTTTAACAAGGTATTTTCGACAGAAATAGGATATAGAACATGGTCGGTCCATGCGCCCATCTTTTTTACCCTGCAAGATAATCTTCTCCCTCCCCCACGTTCTCCTTGGAGACTCAACAACTTTCTCCTTAAATCAGAACTAATCAAGTCCTCACTACAGGAATATTTTTACCTCAATGCCGCCTCAACACCCTCCTTGTCTACACTCTGGTGTGCCCACAAAGCCGTGATTAGAGGTGTTTTTATTAAAATTGCTTTTCCCCAAAAAAGGCGAAAGAGAGAACAAGACCTGGACAGACTTCTATAAAAAATCTGAACTCAAGACGAACTGGCTAAAAAATCTCCCTCCCAAACAGTGTTACATGAGTTATCCTCTAAAACAACAGTTACAATTTTCAAGTCTCCATAAATATGAACTCTCCTTGTCTAAATTAAAGTAGAATTTCTATGCACACAGCGATCGTCCCGGGAAACGCTTAGCTAGAAGAGATAAAAAATACAAGATAAATCCAGAATCGCATTTTTGACAACAGATAATCAAAAAAATGTTCAACCCCCCCCCATAAAAGTGGAATCCCTTTT
>JAODAL010069575.1:0-16285 GCA_025379985.1 Phyllomedusa bahiana | reverse complement strand
CGTTCGAAGGGAGGTGTTCCGCCTGCTCCCCTGTTCTCTAAAACCTAATAGACTCTAATTCTTCATCCGTCGTCGTCGTCGTCGCCCCCGCTGGTGAATCTCAGCAGTCGTCCTATGACGGTTTTGAAAGTGTGTTTGTGTCTCTCTACTTGCCGCTGAAACCTCAAATCTCTGGTAAATGCAAGTGAGATTGACTTTATGATTTCTTCCAAAGGATGAGTTTTCAGAGTATTGGTAACAGATTTTTCCCCTGAAAGTTTTGAAATGCTATCTATCGGCCGTGCGGGGTGGGAAAAAAAAAAAAGCACCGAGTCCGTTCTCGACGAGCAGACGCTCAAATTCCCGCCCGCCCGGCTAAAAATGAGATGCGGAAGCCCTACTGTAGCCAGGAATCTGCCGATTACCAGGTCTCGTTCTGAAAATGAGCTATCGAGAGGGAAGACTTTTGAAAGAGACGTCGGCAGTGTGAAGAACTCCAAATATGTTATGTGTGGGCTGCTGAGAAGATTTGCAATCTGTCGGGCAGGCCCGTGCCGAACTCCAAATGTTTTGTGTTAGTTGTGGGGTGAGTTTGAAGATACGAAGAAGCAACGGCGGTGGTGGCGGCGGCGGTGGTGGCGCCGGAGGTGGTGGTAGTAGTAGTAGTAGTAGTAGCAGCAGCAGCAGCAGGTTCCTCAGGGTCAGTTCCTTAAGGTGGTAGAATCCCGCCCGCCGCAGGATCTTCTGTCGAGGTGGTAGTTCTCGACGGGCTGGCGTAGGAGGCGGTACCTTCTGGTGGCGATGGGGGAATGGGGGTTCCGGTAGCGAGTCGTGTTGTGGGGTCCTCCTGGTGGCCCCTAGGGCTCGGGGCCCCTTCGTCATGGTAGGTGGAGCCTAGTCTTTGGGAGGAGGTATGGGGGCCCACCTTCATGCAGATTAGCCTGGAAAAGCAAAGGATTGTGGGAGTGTCATCCAGGAAGTTGACGCTCCTGGCGGTCTTTTGTTTCATCCGTTTGCGGATTGTCACGCTTTGGGTTAAACAACAACAAAGGAGCTAGGGTGGACCAGCCGCGGAGTGGGAAATTTGTAGGCCTGTGGGGTGGGTGGTCCGGCCCCTTTCAGGGTTATCGCTTCTCGGCCTCTTGGCTAAGATCAAGTGTGGTTTCGAGAGGGATCACAGGAGATCTTGGTCAGAGGTGCCTGGGGTACCCGTCCTGTCGGCCTTGGGGGGTGTCGGTCCTGTAGTGGTATCGGCAAACCCCCCATGTTGCTATAGGCAGGCGGATTAGTCCCCGGGCAACGAGGAGCGATCGTTCTGTCCCTGCCAGGCCGAGGACCTGCTGAAGCGTGGCATATCCAGAAGTAGAGTCTGCCGAGGGGCGAGATGGCGAGCAAGGTGGGCGCTTTCCCATCGTATGCAAGGATTCGAAATGCGGTCCGTTGCAGTCTTCCAGCTGGAGAAAAGCGAGCTAAAGGCGTGGATTTTGTGTGCGAGGAGGTCCTGAGGGAACTTGGAACCCCAAAGGTGCAGGTGTTGGCCATACTGGAGTTTTACACAAGTGGAATATACGATGTGGTGTTCGTGTCGGAGAACAGCTTAAAAGTTTTCTTGGAGGCGTATGAGGAGCACAGACGAGACGTTGTCTTTGACGGAGTGGTGATCACTCCACATTTTCCCAGGAAAGAGAGACTAATCATTGCAAGGGCTTTTAGCCCATATGTAACTGAGGAGGAACTGAGAATCTTTTTGAAAAGGTTTTGTGACGATGTCCAGTTTGAAGGGAATGTCAACAACAGGTTTGGGATCTGGACAATGAAGCGGAAGTTCAGAATAGTCCTGAAAGAAAAGGAAGATGGGGACTTAGTTTTGCCACCTGCAAAATTTAAAATTAGGAGAATAAATGGAGACCTGTATTTTGATAGAATGCCTGTGTTTTGTAAGAAATGCCAACAGTATGGGCATGATGCAGATGGATGTATAAAAGAAAGGTGTGTAAATTGTGGGCAGGAGGGGCATAGGAGAAAAGATTGCTCAGGGGAAAAATGTTGTAACTTGTGTGGAGGCAAGGGGCACCTCTTCTCTTCTTGTCCGGAAAGGAAGAGAGGTGGAAAAGGTGGGAGGAGAAGCAGAAGAGTATGGTAGTTGAAGTAGAGGAGAAAATTGCCGAGACAGAGGAGAAAGAGGTGGTAGAGGAGAAAGTGCTGGAGGAAGTGGAGAAGGTGGTGTTGGAGGGAAGTGAGCTAAGGGAGGTGGTAGGAAAATTGGAGGAAGAAGCTTCTGTTATGGATTGGGGAGAGGAGATGGAATCGGTAGATGCTGGAGTTCATAGGAAGGTTGAAAAACGTAAAGTTGGAGGAAGAAGAGGTAGGGCAGGAGGAGAAGCAGGCAGCGGTGGTAGAGGTAAAAGAAACGGGACAAGTGGAAGGTGAGCAGGTAGAAAAGGGAGAGGAAGCAGCGAAGGTTTCAGAAGAGTTGAGGGAAGCTGAATTAGAGGATGAGCGAGAGTTTAATGGAATAACTGAGGTGTTTTGCAACTGGAAGGAAAACATCTATCCAAAGGCAAAGACAGATGAGGGAGTGGTATCAGCTTTGCAGGTTTTGAGTAATAATTTCCAAGCAGGCGGGCATGATCGTACGTTAGGGAAGTTAGAGCCAAAATAGAAGTCAGTATAAAGAATGATTTTGACGGTTTTTGTGCGACATTTAAAGTGGCTTCGGTTTTTAGGAGGATTGGAGCAAACTATTTAAAAATAGAGGGGAATGTTCCGAAGTCTCTGTTATGTATGTTTTCTTATTATGGTTATTGGCATGGAATGCAACCTTAAAGAGTATCGTTTTGTGGTTATTGAAAACAATGTACGTTTCTTATTTGTAATCTTTTGGTTTTCTTAATTGTAACATTTGTGTTCTTAAATGTAACTTTTATGTGCTTATGGAAAACAAGGTAGTTCTTTTGTTGTAACTTGTGTGTACTTTTCTAATAAAAATATTAAAAAAAAAAAATCTGTTCTTATCAGTCGTCTTGGCGGTTTAAGGGGGCCGCTATAGGATGGCTGTGTCGGAGCAGAGAACCACACTGGGGATAGGGAGGGGGTGTACGCGGTTGCTTGAAAGATAGCAGCCGTCGGTGACACCCCCCCCCCCCCACCCCAGGATCGAAGCCAAGTAGGTTTGAGGGGACTATGAAGCCCTAAGTGTGATGTGCCCCAGGACTGACGACCCTGGGGTGCCTTAACTCAGTGGGTGTGGGACCCCACTTGAGTTTCGGCACATTTGCACGGCACTTAACTTTCACTGTCCCTTAAGCACACGTCCTTATTCCCCGGCCTTCTGGCTAGGAAGTAGGGAAATTTTTATATTTCCGGCCGGATGTCCGGGCAGTAGCCACTGCACACATTCCACTTATTTATTTTTCACGTCACGTGTGTTTCGTTTGTCACTATTTGGGTTTTGGATTTTGGGATGCGGTACCGTTATGGGACCCCCCCGAGGTCTAGGGGGATAATGTGTGGCCATCAGGTTCCTTTCTCCCCTGCAAACCCCGGCACTCTTCGGAGTTGGCCACCAGGTGAGCACTTGGTCGAAGGTTGGTGTGACAGGCCATTCTGACGCCAATGTGCAAGCTTGTCGGTCCGATCTGCTTCGGCAGTAGGACCTTTTGCCTCTCTCCGGAGTTGGCTACCTGGACTGCACTGGGTGGAGGTTTGGTGTGGCAGGCCATTCCGATACCTAAGTGCACGTTTGTGGTTCGATCTGTTTTGGCAGTTGGACCTTTTGTGTGTGACCCCATGCAGGTGCCTTCTGGCCCGGTGGGGGAGCACTTTGTTCCTTGTCTGCTTCGGCAGAAGGGAATACGTTCGGTGTGTTCCTGTGCAGGTGCCTTCTGGCCCGGCAGGGACACTCTGTTCATTCCAGGTATATGGGGGACCCATTACTTTTTAGTATGGGTCTGCGATAGACCGTATCCTGATGCACTGTTTTTGTGTGGCACTCGTGTTGCACTTTTTTTTTATGCATTTTGGTGTTAGTTGCACGTTCTTAGGGCTTCAAAAAAAAAAAAAAAAAAAAAGGGGCTTGGATCTGGTGGACCGCTTTGGACTCGGGATTGGGGGCTCCGGTGGTTTCGGCTGCCGGGGACCCCCGCTATCTGCGGAGGAAGAAGGGGGACGCAAGTGGCGACGATGGCCGAAAGGGCTACCTTGCAGTACGCTGAGGCTGGCGTGACTGCCATCAGAAATACAATTTTGGCACAAGTGGAAGGAAGAAGACGTGGCACCGTGGACGTAAGATACTTTGTACACACTGTCATGGTGGAAATTTTGGGGATCCGTTTGGATGAAATTTTGTGCGTCAAAGACCCAGGTGAGAATCAATTTTTTATGACTTTAGCATAACTTGCTCCCGTCGATAAAGTTTGTGAAGCCATCTCGAGTAATTTGGATAAGGAAGAGTTGAAATGTATGCGTTTTACAAAGTTGGCGGAGGGCGTCCAGACGGTGGTGACCGTTAATATATACGACCCACATGTGAGGTTGGAGGACATTAAGTTGTTTCTGTCAAGATATTGCTACTTCAAAACCAATGGGGAGAAAGTTAATAGTTCGGCGGGAGTTTGGAGCGGGAAGTACAAATTTAGAGTACAGTTTAAAGAAGATGCCGAGGGAAGGCCGGTGAAGCCACCAAAAGTGTTTTACATCGGTGCGGTGAAAGGTAGCGTGTACTATAATGGGATGGACAAATTTTGCAGGAAATGTTGGAGTTACGGCCATGATGGGGCGTGTGAAAATTATCGTCCATGCAGGAACTGTGGGGAGAGAGGTCATAGGCCGCAGGAGTGCAAGGAGCCCCCAAAATGTGACTACTGTGGAGTGAAGAACCACATGGGATTCCAGTGCCCAAACCGGACGTGGGCCAGGAGAGTAGTCAGAGGGAAGGAGGAAGAGGAAGAGCATGAGACCAATGTGCAAGAAGCTTTGGAAGTTTTGGCAGAGCAGATGCCGGGTGGTGTGGAGGAGATGGAGGGATACGTGGAGGAGTGTGAAGACATGTTTGAACCTGCAGCTGTGCAAAAGGCAGCATCAGTTGCTGAAAGCATGGAGCTCATTAGTTGGGACAACGCCCAAGACCAGTCCACCCCAAAGATGGGCGGGGCATGATAAGTGAGGAGACACAAATCTTTGTGACTAACCAAATAATTCCTATTCCTTTGCAAGGAGCTGAAGAATCTGTGGTTACACCCATTGAAGCGCCGACAGCAGGGGCCCCCCTCGAGAAACCCCGAACTCCTTGCAAATATCTGAAGTTGCCAAAGTTCCGGCCGGACGGTGCAAGTACTCCAGTGACCCCAGAAGCAAAAGAGGTACCGGCGGGGGGGCGGCACGGCCCCGGAAGGCAAGAAGCAGGAGGCGGAAGTGGGGGCGGAAGCTCACACTGATGCCGACTCAGCCACGCCAGGTAAAGAGAGGGAGGAGAATATGGATATCTCAAAAAGCAGGAAAAGGCCGGCTGGCAGTGACTCTGAAGAGAGTGAGGAACAGATAAGAAGAAAAGTGAGTCAAGAGGAGAGCGGGAATGAGACTGAGAGAAGTAGCCAGTCCTACAGGAGGGGGGCTGAAGCTGTAATATCGGAGAGCGACTCTTCGTGTCGGATGATGGGTTGAACAGAGAGGAAGAGGAAGGTGGTGTGTGAAACAACTAAAATGGAGAGGAACAATATAAAAATTGTGTCTGTAAATGTAAGGAGTTTAAAGAGTAAAATCAGAAGAGCGGTGATTTTTGACTTTCTTATCTCCCTTAAAGTGGACATTTGCTTGCTGCAGGAATGCGGGATAGAGCACGATCCGGATTACAAGACCCTGAGGGAAGAATGGACTTCCGGGGTATCTGTATGGTCTGGGGACCACCAAAGTAAGGCTACAGGTGTTGGAGTTTTGTTTTGTAGTCGTGACTGGCACTTGGTTTCTTTTACAGAAGTTTGGCCCGGGAGAGCTTTGAAGGTGGTCGCCAAAAGAGGAGAGCAGACTCTAAAAGTGGTTAATCTTTATTCACCAACAGAGAAGGAGGAGAGGACCAACTTCTTAGAGACGGTGCAAGTGTTCTTTCCTGGGACGGAGCCCATGGTGGTGGGTGGGGACTTGAATTGTATAAGGGTGGGGGAGGCGAGATGGGGCTTTCAAGAGAAGAGGAAGGACAAGTCCGAGAAAGTTTTGGAGAACATGATTCAGGACTTTCAGTTAAAAGATGCCTGGAAAGCTATGTGTCCCGGGGAACCGGGTTACACATGGGAAAACAAGCTTTATAAATCACGTATAGACTTCTTCTTGGTTTCTAAATATGTGTTGCTAAAGAAAATATCATTAGAAAGAAATGTGTTATTTGATCACAAGGTTTTATCGCTTATTTTTCAGCTGGAAGGACCTCTTCGGGCCAGGGGTGTGTGGAGGCTCAATACCAATTTGCTGGAAGATGGTGAGGTGGTTGCTGACTTTGAAAGATGGTACAAAGGGTGGCAGGGGAAAAAGCATGGTTATGGTAGTTTATTAGAATGGTGGGAGGCCTGCAAGATGGCGGTAAAAGAGTTCTTTCTAAAGAAAGGGGTGCAGAGAGCAAAAAGGAGGATTCAGTGGTACAAGAGGCTGAATGCTAGGTTGCAAGCAGGGTATTGGCTGGAGAAGCAGGGGTTTGAGGTGGAGGGTATGTTGCAGCAAGTGAAGGGGGAAATAAAGGATGCTTTGGCCCAGAGGGGTAGGGAAATTGTTTACGCTGCAAAGATGAAGCATCAGGAGGAGGGGGAGAAGTGTGGGAGGTATTTTTTTAAGAGGGTGACGGAGGTCAGGGCCTCAGTTGCCGAGTTGAATGGGGAAACGTCTCAGGAAGGGATGTTACTACCAGGATTTGTTTAGTCCCAAGTTAGTGGACGAGGATCTGAAGGGGGATCTCTTGGAAAGGATTGATAGAGTTTTGGGGAGGAGGGAGGAGGAGGAGTTATGCAAAGATCTGAGTGTTGAGGAGGTGGAGTGTGCAGTCAAAAGTTTGAAGGCGGGGAAAGCACCAGGAGCCGATGGGCTTCCGGTTGAATTTTATAAGAAATTTTGGCCGTTGGTGAAGGAGGATTTCTGTGAGGTGATAAAGGAGGCTTTAGAGGTGGAGATGTTACCAAAGTCTTGGAGGACTGGTATTGTTACATTGTTGCCGAAAGGGGGAGATAGGTCAAGAGTAGAAAACTTTAGGCCTATTACATTGCTCAACATGGATTACAAAGTGTTGGCAAGAATCTTAGTGAATAGAATGAAGGGTGTTTTGCATAAAGTGATTGATAGGGAGCAAGGGTGTGGAGTGCCAGGTAGACGTGTGACGGATCACCTGAACGCGGTGAAAGATACTATTTGGTATCAGAAGCAAGGAGGGAGGAAGTTAGCGTTATTGGCTTTGGACTTTCAAAAGGCTTATGATCGCGTGGCCCACGAATATCTGTGGGATGTACTGGGGAAGATGGGTTTTCCAGGGCGCGTGATGAAGCAGGTATTCAGTTTGTATAATGGGACATCGAGTCGTGTGGTGTTAAATGGGTTCCTTTCAGATGAGGTCCCTTTGTTGTCAGGGGTTAAACAAGGTTGCCCTTTGTCTCCAATTTTATTTGTATGCGCCATTGAGCCATTGTTGAACATCTATAGGTTGGATAAGGTGATTAAAGGGGTACAGGTGCCTGGGGCGGGAGGTGTCCCGTTTAAGTCGATTTGTTACATGGATGATGTGGTGGTGTTTTGTGAGGAGGATAGGTCGTTGAGGAGGGCGCTTTGGTCAACTCAGCTGTTTTGTGGGGCATCAGGGTTCAAGCTGAATTTAGGAAAATGCGAGGTTTTTTGTATAGGTGACTGGGGGGACGTGAAGATTCCTGGTCTCCAAATGCAGTCTGATGGTGTCAAGATCTTGGGGGTATGGTATGATGAACGGAACAATGGTGCTAGAAGTTGGGAGGAGGTGGCGGGGAAGGTTGCAAAAAAGATGGATCATTGGGGGTTGAGGAAGTTGGCCATGGAAGGGAAGCTTTTGGTGGTGAAGGCAATTTTGTTACCCTTAATGCTGTATGTGGGGATGGTCTTTCCACCTTGTGAAAGGATGGTTAAGCGTCTACAGCGGATGGTTTGTGTGTTTATGTGGGGGTCAAAAGCCGAAAAATTAAAGAGGGAGGTTATGCACAAATCCCGCATAAATGGTGGGAGACAGGTACCATGTGTCCGGAAATTTCTGTACCTCAAATATTTTTCGTTATGTTTTAGAGCATTCGGCACAGAAACGGTGTGGTCATGTTTCATGCGGTACATGACGGGACATGTGTTCAGGAAACGGAGATGGGTCTCTCTGCCGCTGACGGTTCCGGTGCTCTTGGATCCTCCTCCGCAGTACGCTGTACTGGAGAAGACAATTGCTATATACAAATTGCAGGGGTGCACAGTGGAAGAGTTAAAGGATCCGAGGAAATTGTCCATACACTGCTCCCATGAGGAAACGGTATCCATGATCTCCAATTTTTCGGCCAACAGGTCTCGCGGTGTCTGGAGTAGGATTCATGGTGTTCGTATTTTTAACACGCATAAAGACCTGGCGTGGATGATTGCCCATGAATGTCTACCTACAAGATTTTTCCAGTATAGGAGGAGATTGAGTCGTGTATCTACCTGCCCTAGGCAGGGCTGCGGGGGGTGAGGAGACAACTTTTCATCTTTTTGGGACTGCCCTTATGCGAGAAGTGTATGGACAATCATAGGGCCTTTATTACAGTTTGTGTTTGGTTTGGGGAAATGGGGTTGGCAGACGGCTCTGTATGGGGAGGCAGTAGGAGCTAAAGATAAGGAAGAAGTGATGTGGTGTACCATTTGTTGTGTCAATAGTGCACTATGGAAAGTGCGGAACATTTTTCTTTTTAGGAAGGACCAAATTGAACCGGAAGATTGCATTAAGTTATTCTTAAGTGAATTATTTATGTATTATTTGATGGATTTGAAAAGGTTGGGCCGTAAAAGAGCCCGTGCAACGTGGAATATGCACTTATGGAATACTTTATTGTAACTTATGTTGTTGACCTACTGTAATATGGAAAGTAACCCAGTGTGATATGTTTTGTGTTTAAGTTTGTATGTTTTGTGATTTTCTATTTTCATAATAAAAATATAAAAAAAAAATCTGTTCTTATCAGTTTAATATCTGATACGTCCCCTATCTGGGGACCATATATTAAATGGATTTTTGGAATGGGGAGGTGGAAAAAGAGCTTGCTCTGTCCACTCCATGTACTGACCTGGGATTGCAATGTTTCCAGGACCGGTGCACCCCCCTTTTGATTGTGTGCAAAAATTAGACAAATGGGAAAAAAAGATTCTGAACTCTTGCAAAAGTTTTCGGAATCCCTGAAGGATTGAAAATTTGTCTCATTGCTAGTTCCTCCTCACCACCTTTCCCTGTCGCTTGCCCCTTGGGTGTTTCCCCGCTCGGGTTGAGGCGAAGTGTTTGGTACGGCCATTTTGTGCATGCGCGCTAGTGTAGCCAGTCGTGCTTTGTATTAGCAGAAGGTGGCAGGGGTCTGATGGCCCCTAGATGATGGCTATACTGTCTGAATGAATTTGTGTCATGCGGTCAGGTCCCTGCTTGTCTAGTGTTTGAATCTAAATTTAAATACATATTGACGGTTAAAAAAAAAAAAAAAAAGTGTGGTTGTCTTTTTAAAAGATCTGATCAGTCCCCTCCCTTTGGGGGGAGTAGGGTGGTGGGGGGGGCTGGTGGGTCAGCACCCCTGTCTAAAAATGGCCAGGTGTCTCCTGCCTGCTCCCCTGTTCTCTGAAACCTACATAGACTCTAACTTCTGCATCGTCGTCGTCGCCGCGCTAATGAATCTCAGCAGTCAGTCCTATGACGGTTTGAGAACTGTGTTTGTCTCTCTCTCTCTGCTTGCCGCTGAAACCTCAAATCGCTGGTAAATGCAAGTGAGATTGACTTTATGATTTCTTCCAAAGGATGAGTTTTCAGAGTATTGGTAACAGATTTTTCACCTGAAAGTTTTGAAATGCTATCTATGGGCCGTGCGGGGTGGGAAAAAAAAAGCACCGAGTCCGTTCTCGACGAGCAAAACGCTCAATTCCCCCGCCCGCCCGGCTAAAAATGAGACACGGAAGCCCTACTTTTAGCCAGGAATCTGTCGAGTACCAGGTGTCGTTCCGAAAATGAGCTACCGAGAGGGAAGATTTTGAAAGAGCGTCGGCAGTGTGAAGAACTCCAAATATGTTATGTGTGGGCTGCTGAAAAAGATTTGCAATCTGTCGGGCAGCCCGTGCCCAACTCCCAAAAGTTTTGTGTTAGTTGTGGGGTGAGTTTGAAGATACGAAGAAGCAACGGCTGTAGCGGAGGGGCGGTGGTGGTGCGAAGGTGGTTTGGGGGGGGATGATGGTTTGGGGGTGGTAGTAGTAGTAGTAGCAGCGCAGGCAGGTTCCTCAGGGTCAGTTCCTTAAGGTGGTAGAATCCCCCCCCCGCCCGCCGCAGGATCTTCTGTCGAGGTGTAGTTCTCGACGGGCTGGGTAGGAGGCGGTACCTTCCGGTGGCGATGGGGGAATGGGGGTTCCGGTAGCGAGTGTGTTGTGGGGTCCTCCTGGTGGCCCCTAGGGCTCGGGGCCCTTCGTCATGGTAGGTGGAGCCTAGTCTTTGGGAGGAGGTATGGGGGCCCACCTTCATGCAGATTAGCCTGGAAAAGCAAAGGATTGTGGGAGTGTCAGCCAGGAAGTTGACGCTCCTGGCGGTCTTTTGTTTCATCCGTTTGCGGATTGTCACGCTTTGGGTTAAACAACAACAAAGGAGCTAGGGTGGACCAGCCGCAGAGTGGGAAATTTGTAGGCCTGTGGGGTGGGTGGTCCGGCCCCTTTCAGGGTTATCGCTTCTTGGCCTCTTGGCTAAGATCAGTGACGCCTTGGTGTTGCTGGTCTTGGTGCTTGGGTGTCCTCCTCCTCGGCCTTGCAGGATCGTCCACTTCGGTGGACTTCACCTGCCTGCTGCTATAGGGGGGGGGGGAGTAGTTCTGAGCAACGAGTCGTGATCACCCTTTGCCGTCTGGGCTAGTCCCAGTCGGGAGTTTTGGAATGGCTTCTTATCGGTGGACAGTGAGGGTGTTCTAAACGCCCGGTTCGGGGTCTGGTCCTCCACTTGTGGTGGGGCCTGGCCCTGGGCCGGGGCAGGTTGGTCCCCTTGACAATCACTATTGAGGAAGTTTCTTCCATATTTAGTCCTAGGGTCATACCCGAGAATGGACGAAACAGCAGAGGCAGAACCCGGCTTTGTGCCGGAGTATGCCAGACTTAAGAATACCATTAGGTTCCAGTTGACTGGAAAAACAAAGGAACAGGGCAGCAAAAGCGAGTTGGTATATATAGTGGAAAAAATACTGTACAGTCTCTTAGGAGGAAATAAAAATGAAATTCTAGCTATACAGGATTATAAAAAAAAGAAGGATCTTTGATGTTACCTATTTGAAGGAAGGAGTTTTTAAGGATGCAGTAGTAAGACTTGCAAGAGAAAAAAAGAACCCGATTTTAGAAGGGGTAGTGGTAACGGAGCACAAAATTGAATCAGAAATACAAGTTGTACTCAAGATTTATTCTCCATTTGTTACGCCAATACAGATAGAATTTCTAAAACCTTATGCTTCTAAAGTAAACTTTATAGGGCAAATTAATAACGAATGTGGTATATGGACTTCAAAGTGGAAGTGTCAGATTGTCCAAAAACCCGAGACGCAGATGCCGCCAGCACGGTTTAGAATCAGGGTTGGGGATGGAAAATGGACAAATGGCGATCTATTTTTTAACCAAATGCCACCCTTTTGTAGACTTTGTAAGCAATATGGACATGAAAAAGAAAGTTGTAAGAATATATGTAACTATTGTAAATCAGACAAACATATGACAGTTAATTGTCCCCTCAGGAAGGAGAAGCAGCCCGAGGCGCCCCCACAGGAGATGGAAGGATCGGCGGAACCATCGGGTGAGAACCATCCGGCGGAGGAGGAGTCTCAGCTCTCAGATTGGGAGGAAAAGGAGGTAAAAGAGGACTTGGTCACAGTAGGAGAGGGCGAAGAGACAATGGCTCTAGAACGCAAGGTGGCCCTCAAAGTATCTAAACATAAGGAGAAGAAGGCTAAGCTGAAGGAAAAAGTGAAGGAGGGGAAGGCCCTAAAACAGAAGGTTCTAAAGGGCAAAGGGCAACCTCTGGCTCCCGAGACCCCTGTAAGAGGTGAGAAGTGGATGATGGTGCAAAAAAAGAGGCAGAAAAGGAGGAACCCACCCAAGGGGGCGGAAGTCGGGGGGTGCCAGACCTGCCCTCCCAAAAGGGGGGTGGCGAGGCTTCCACCCCGTCCACCCGCAAGGGGGTTCGGGGAGGGGAACGGCGTCTCCGAGGATATGGGGACCCCTTCATGCGCACAGCCCCCCCCCCCCCCCCGAGGGTTGAGCCTACAGGAGGCCAGAGGGGGGTGCTGAAAAACTTACTACCAGATGACCCAGGAGGAGGCACGTCTATCTGGGCTCAGAGGTCTGGGAGTCATATGACCGATGCAGTACCTTCTAAAGCTAGCCAATCGGTTTATGAGAAAACGGTGGTCACCTGCGAACCATCGAGCGAGGAGAGCTCCTCTGAAGCATCAGTATTGACGGTAAATCCTACGGATGAGGTCCTCGGCACAAGTGATAAGGAGCGCATGGGTTCCGCTGATCCAAATTGAGGTGAGAGTCTCTAGGGGAATATGACCATGTCGGAATTAAAAGGGATCTCCCTCAATGTGAGGGGCGCCAAAACAAGAGTACGAAGGGCGATACTTTTTCATTATTTATCATGTATGACGGTATCTGTTTTTTTTCTACAAGAATGTGGCATTCCGCATAGTCCTAATTACAGAAAATATGAAAGGGATTGGAAGTATGGGTCCTCCGTGTGGTCCGGCTCTAACAAATCCGGATCAGCGGGAGTGACAATCCTTTTTAAAGGGAATGTGGTAGTAGATACAGTACAGGAGATCCTACCTGGCAGGATTTTATTGGTAAAGGCTTGATGGTTTTAAATGGCAACTTTTAAATTTTTATGGGGCGCCAAATAAACAAGAAAGAGCAGAAATGTTGGAAATTCTTCCCCTTTTTATAAATAGTTCAGAACCCCTAATTTTAGGTGGAGATTTTAATTGTATACTCAGAGGTGAAGAACGTTTTACAAAAGCTACCAGTAGAAACTATGATAAGACGTCTCGTATGTTGAGTAATATAATAATAGACGCAAAATTGATAGACGTTTATAGAAAATGTAAAATAGGTGGCTTAACAGAGGAGGACGCTACTTGGGGGAATACAAATTGTAAATCTAGAATCGATTTTATTTTTTGCTCAGAACAAATAAAGCCTGTTAAATGTGAAGCTGTGACAAACCCCTTCTCAGATCATAAATTTTTATCCTTTTATGTAAAGGGGGTTTTTAGTTCCTGCTGGGGTGGGAGGTCCTGGAAGCTGAATACTACCCTTTTAAATGATCCACAGGTCTCTGCAGATTTTATTAAATTTTATGAAGAATGTAGACAGAAAAAAAAAATAGGATCTAGTATGAGTAGTTGGTGGGATAAAACTAAAAAGCGAATAAAGAATTTTTTTATACAAAAAAGCAAAGAAAAAATTAGAGAAAGAAAGGAATTTTTTGAAAACTTAAATATGAGATTGCAGACTCTTTACAAGCTTCAAAATCATGGGATAGAGGTGGTAGAAGATATTGCATTACTAAAAGAAGAGATTAAGAGGAGCTTAGAACAAAAAGGGAAAGAAATAATTTTTAATACTAAAATAAAGCATATAGAAGAAAATGAGAAATGTTCCAGATACTTTTTAAAAAAATAAGAGAGCAAAAAGATCAAATTGAAGAAATAGAAGGAGTCTCAGATATACAGAATATTTTAAATAAAGTTCAAAATTTTTATTCAGAGCTTTTTAGTGAGAGGCCTGTGGATCATAGTTTTTTAGAAGACTCGCTGGAAGAAATCAAAAATATTTTAGATCCTGTTTCCCAAAGAATTTTAATAAGAGATTTAACAGAACCGCAGGTTTTAGAAACAATTAAGAGTTTTAAGATGGGGAAGACCCCAGGGCCAGACGGCATACCCATCGAATTTTATAGCAAATTTTATAACCTTTTAAAGGACGATTTATTTATGCTTTTTAAGGAGGTTTGTTGTTCTAAAGTGCTCCCCCACTCTTGGAAAAAAGGAGAAGTCACTTTAATATATAAAAAAGGGGATAAAAAAGAGCTAAGAAACTGGAGACCCATTACCTTATTAAATACAGATTATAAAGTTATGGCAAAGATTTGTGCAAATCGACTGAAAAGTGTAATTGATAAAATCGTGCATATAGACCAGGTCTGCGGTATCCCAGGGCGATGCATCTGGGATAACTTAAATCTCTTAAAAGATATAATAGGGGATGTTAAAAATCGGAAAAGTAAAATGGCAATAATCTCTCTGTACTTTGAAAAAGCCTTTGACAGAATATCTCATTTTTATCTTTTTAAAGTTTTAGAGAAGATGGGTATGCCGGAAGCCTTTTTAGAATCTCTTAAGGCATTTTATCAAGATTGTACAAGTAAGATTTTAGTAAACAATTTTAAGACAGAAAATGTGCTTTAAAGTCAGGAGTGAAACAGGGGTGTCCGCTATCCCCACTCCTCTTTGTATGTGCACTAGAACCTTTACTATGTATGATAAGGAGGGATAAAATGATCCGAGGGATTCCCCTACCCGGAGGGAATGGGATAGAGGCAAAAGTGGTAGGTTATATGGATGACGTTGTAATAATATCCAGAGATGCACCTTCAATCCAAAGGACTATGAGACAAGTAGATTTTTTCTGTTGTGCCTCAGGATTTAAAGTTAACCATAATAAGTGTAGCATTTTAAATGTTGGTGATATGGTTTTAAGAGATGTTTTAATTCCGGTTTGTAATTCTATAACAATTTTAGGGATTTCTTTCAGCGAGTCTAATGTTGGAGTTCATAACTGGGATATGGTGGCACACAAAATCAATGGAAAATTATGCGTATGGAAGTTACGTAAGTTAACTATGGAAGGGAAGGTTTTGATTTTAAAAATGATCATATTACCACTTCTGCTGTATGTGAGCATGGTCTTTCCTCCTCAAGCTAAGAGGCTAAAAAAAATTATCAAAGCTTGTTTTACCTTTTTCTGGGATTCAAAAATGGAAAAATTAAAAAGAGAAACTGTACAAAAAGTAAAAACAAAAGGAGGGAAGGATGTCCCAGATTTTAATAAGCTTATTTTTATAAAATACTTTTGTTATTGTTTTAATGCATTAAGTAAAACCCATGCATGGTCAATTCTACTAAGGTACAATTTAGGGCATTTTATGAGAAAATACGGATGGTACGAACTAAATAAAAAATTGCCTTATGCTTTTATTTTACCGGATCAGTACTTAGTTTTAGAAAAGACGGTACAGGATTTTAATCTAAAAAGTAAAAATAAAGAAGATTTTAAAAATAGTAAAAAGCTGGTGACCGATCTTAGGAAAAATGACTCTGTAACTGAAATTGCAAATTTTAGAGAAAAACAATGCATTTTAATATGGAGTTTAATTAACGTTTCTTATCTTTTTAATTCTCATAAGGACCTAGCCTGGAGCTGTGTGCATCGGTGCCTTCCATGCCGGGCATTCCAGCACAGCCGAAGGTATGCAAGACCGCCACCTGCCCAAGAGAAGAATGTGAAGGAGAAGAGACTGTAATGCACCTGATGTGGAGTTGCAACTTTGCGCAAAAAGTGTGGAAGAAGATCATCCCCTTGTTAAGGCAGGTGGCGGAAATAAAGAACTGTAACGCAGAGACAATTTTATACGGTTGGCTGGAATGTCCCACGCCACCACAAAAAATTCTGGCATGGAAGGTTATCAATTGTGTAAAGTCCGCGCTCTGGAAAGCTAGGAACATTTTATTATTTACATATGAGGTTTTATCAGAAACAATGAAAATGAATTAGTTTTTAAGAGATGTATTATATTACTTTTTGATCGGAAAAAAAAATGTTTTTTGTTTAAATGGCAAAAAGAGCAATGGAATACCTTTTTATGATGCTGTAAATTTGTATGGATTTTATGCTAATTTTTTTGTAATTTTATACCTTGTAAATACGGTGTTCATGATAATTTTGTAAAATGTTAAATTTTAAATAAAAATGTGTTTTTTCCCCCTTTGGGGGGGTTTTCCCCTCAAAAAAAAAA
>JAODAL010069574.1:0-16285 GCA_025379985.1 Phyllomedusa bahiana | reverse complement strand
CTAGGGAATCACTGAATGTCCACATACCTCCCATTGATTTCAATGGGAGAGTCCAGACCACATCTCCGTTCAGAGTGCGAAAGTTTTAGGTCCTAACCCCAAGATAGTTGCAGGTGGGACCAGCATTTATAAGACATTGATGTTTATAGTGAGATAACCCCTTTAAAGCAATTTTCTAAAAAATCCTCTTTCATCCAGTACCAAAACGACAAAAAAAAAAGAACCTGCATTCACCCCTATGGACACTGCTCCAGGGCTACCACAGCTCCAGGGTTCCCTATCTGTCTCTTAGCAGTTATGTCCTGTCCATCATTCACATGACGCTGCAACCAATCACCGGTCTCTTATTGCATGTATATCAGGTGACCACCAGTGAGGCCACTGATTGGCTGCACGTCATGCGAGCAATAAGTCGTGGCCTCAGGGGGTACATACATATTTTTAAATTCCTAGGCAATAGTGGATTTTTCAAAAATCTTGGGCAACCCCTAAAGTTGTGATCTGATTCATTAACCCCTTTATAAATGCCCCATTAAGTTATGTTGAGGTAATAATGGAGTTATACCAGCCGTGGTGAACTTTACTGTTCATTGAAATCAAAGAATACCCATTCATACCCAATGGATGCCAAGTAAAGAGAAGCCAATTTTTAAAAAATCCATTGTAAAAATTCTCTAGAAAAGTGTTTCTCAACTCCAGTCCTCGGGCCCCACCAACAGGTCAAGTTTTCAGGCTTTCCTCAGTATTGCACAGGTGATATAATTGTTGTCGGTGCATCCTCCACAGGTGATACCATTATTGTCAGTGCATTCATCACAGGTGATATCATTTTGGTCAGTGCATTCTGCACAGGTGATATCATTATGGTCAGTGCATTCTGCACAGGTGATATCATTATGGCCAGTGCATTCTGCACAGGTGATATCATTGTTGTCAGTGCATTCTGCACAGGTGATATCATTCTTGTCAGTGCATTCTGCACAGGTGATATGCTTATGGTCAGTGCATTCTGCACAGGTGATATCATTATGGTCAGGGCATTCTGCACAGGTGATATAATTGTTGTCGGTGCATCCTCCACAGGTGATACCATTATTGTCAGTGCATTCATCACAGGTGATATCATTGTGGTCAGTGCATTCTGCACAGGTGATATCATTATGGTCAGTGCATTCTGCACAGGTGATATCATTGTTGTCAGTGCATTCTGCACAGGTGATATCATTATGGTCAGTGCATTCTGCACAGGTGATATCATTGTTGTCAGTGCATTCTGCACAGGTGATATCATTATGGTCAGTGCATTCTGCACAGGTGATATCATTGTTGTCAGTGCATTCAGCACAGGTGATATCATTATGGTCAGTGCATTCTGCACAGGTGATATCATTATGGTCAGTGCATTCTGCACAGGTGATATCATTATGGTCAGTGCATTCTGCACAGGTGATATCATTATGGTCAGTGCATTCTGCACAGGTGATATAATTGTTGTCGGTGCATCCTCCACAGGTGATACCATTATTGTCAGTGCATTCTGTAGGAGATCCTGAAAACCTGACCTGTTGGTGGGTCTTGAGAACTGGAGTTGAGAGACAATGCTCTAGAACATATGTGTCATGAGTCGGGACATCCTTTTGTTGGGCTCATGAATTTATTCTTGATACAATTTGGATCATCAAAGGACTTCTTTTTTTTTCTTGATTATGATTTTTTGCGCATTTGTAATGAAATATTTATAATGCACATATTTATTATTTTAACATTTTACACATGATTGTATGCGTTTTTGTGATTATACTGTATATTTGATAATGAATGTTGGTATATGTAACGGGTGGGCAGGTAAAGCGGGTAGTGGGCCCACTGGACCACTGCCGGGCTTGCTCCAAGGGGGCATAACTAAGCGGCCGTCCGGCATCTTCACAGAGCCTTAGATGGTAAGGATGGCTTTCCCCAACAGCCACCAGGTGCTACCTCAGAGCAGTCCCCAGCAGTGGCAGCTGACCAGACAGGCCAGAAGTGCCAAAGCTAGGCACCAACAGGATTAGGAGACAGAGATAAGGCAGACTAGGTAAAGATATGTGCAGGTACAGAACAGACAAAGACAAGACTCAACGGATTGCAAAGCAGAAGGTTAAACGGAAGGCAAGGTACAAAAACATAGACAGACAGGAAACAACACCAACAATATCAGCAGAGACTAAAGCTAGGACACTGGCTAGGAGCAAAGACATAAACATGGCAAGAACACAGGCACAGAACATGGCAAGGAAGCTCATGGACAAAGATACAGCCAGAGAAATGGAAACCAGCATGGAGACTAACCAACAAGACAGCACACACTAGCCCACTAACAAACATAAGCCAATCCACTACATGCAACAACAGGCTACACCATGCAAACACAGCAAGGATCAGGCAGGGAGTGTGGGGAGGAGCAGGCTCATAACCACACAGGTGGAAGGGGATTGGTAGAGGAAGCCTAACCCCGCTGCACACTGTGGGAATAGATGAGTGCAAGATGTGGCTGCCGCCCTCTATAGAGAGACAGAGAAATAGGGCAGCAGCCAAGATGGAGGAGCAGCATGGCCAGCATGGGAAAAGCTATACAGCAACCGCAGGTGGGCAAGCAGCGGCGACAGGAGCATTCACGGCGACAGCGGCACCGCAATAGAAACCAGATCTGCGATAGGAACACAGGTACATCTGCGGTTTGCAGCAGAGGCCGTAAGGACAGGAACACGGCCATGTCGCGGCCCAGAACAGAGACCGCAACACGGACCGTGACAGTATATTTGCATTCCAATATTTAGAATTCACATAGATGGAGATTTATTGCGTTTGTCATGAAAGTTGTAAAATTACAATAAAACGTAGAAATTGTAGCTTACAATTATTTTGTTTAATTCTTGTATATTGGACCTCTGTGAGTATTTCAGCTTCTGTCATCCTCATCTGATCTCCATTTAATCCACCACCTTGCATGCAAGTGTCATGGCTCCTTTTCACCCTGTCATTCACCTGTTCCAACCCCCCCCCCCCCCCCCATCTGCTCCTTGTCTTATACAGACTTGGCTAAAAGTTTGCTAGTTCTTGTATACATATAGAGAAATCTACTAAAATATCCTTTTCACCAGTTCTAACCAGTTCCAGTCCCATCACTAAAGCAGCTTTGTACTTGATGAAATGGGAATGAGCACAAGATGTATAGTTAACCCTTTATATTGCCTCATCTATATTAATATTAGAATGTAGCAGAAGCCATCATATTAAACACCGGTATCAGGAAGGCTATATGTAAGTTTTGGAGCGCGTAATGCCAGTCATCAAGGGATCGCGTGTTCAAGTCTTCTACCCTGACCAAAGAGAACAAAAAAATAAAAAAGGCTTCTAAAACAAAAAAATCTCAAAAAGCTTTGTCTTTTTATGTACCCAATAAAAACCATATTTCATACATTTTTCACAGTGGATCCTATGGGTGACGAATGCCACTATTCGGCATAAGTCAGAGGCATCCATTTAGGGTCTATGTCCTGACCTGTGCAGGGCGGCCATCACCTGATGCTTGATATGTTATTTTCGCTGCACGGTGAACGGTGTAGAATCTAAAATGTAAAAGAAAATGGCCAAATGGCTATTATTTTATCATTCTGCGCAAAAAGAGTTAATAAAAGTAAATCAATAAGTGGTGTCTACCCCAGAATAGTTCCTATATGTTCCATTAAAGAAAACTCACTCACAAGAAAAACAAACAAAAGACAAAGTCCACATAAGTCAATGGAGAAATAAAAAAACTTATGGCAAGATTTTATTGGTCATCGAGTAGTTGTCCAGCAAATAAATATCAATCTTGTTAATGGCGCCAGGGTGGGTTAAAAAAAAATCTGGATACTTACCTTCTGATCTGTCGCTGTTTACTTTCTAGAGCTCCCCGCAATCCGCTCCTCTTCATTTCCGGGTTCTTATTGTGCTACATTGTCCATTAAAGGAGCCTGTTCTCTGTGTAGGGAAGAGAACCCGGAATTAAGGAGGAGCAAATCACCGGGGAGCTCTGAAGAGTAAGTGGTGGCGGATCAGGACCCATCCTGGCCCCATTAACAATTATGTATATTTGCTGAACAACCCCTTTAAGTACCACCCAAGGCCACTAGTTCCAGTGTCAGACATTTATGGCATATGGGTAAGATATGTTGTAAATGTCTGATGTGCAGGTCTCAGCTCTGGACCCATTCCTGGAGAACAGGAGTCCCCTTGTACCATGGCTCCGAGTCCCATTAGCTTTAATAGCAGTTTCGAATACAGTCAAGCAAATGTGCTCACTGTATTGGGAATTCCAATAGAAATGAATGGAGAGAGCCGTGCATGCGCCGCCACAGCTCTGTTCTGCACAGACAAGCACAATGGGGCCGAAGGGACAGGGAGGGACAGGGGACCCCATTCTCAAAATAAAAGGTGAAAATCTTCAGCTCGTTCAATATTCTGCATGAACCGATGAATGGAGCATAAAATGCCCAATTGGCAGCCATTGCTGGCGGAACGTGTGCGGGTCGTGTCTTTAGACTTGGAGTCTGAACCCTAATCCTGGCAGAATCCTGAACGTGTGACCGAGGCCTGAGATGTCCCAGGAAATAATAATGTGGAATGACCATTTCCTGGACCAAATCCACAAGTAGAAATTGGACAAATATTTTTGGGGTATTTTCTTATTTGTTTCATTTCTTTTCTGTTCCTGACCAGATGCACTCTTTATTTTTACAATTTTTTTTTGTACATGAGGCTTTAATGCTTACATTCAGTTTTTGGACTAATTTTTTTTTATTTACTTTTCATATTTGATTTTTTTTTTTTTTGTAGCATTAGAAAAATTCCTAAAGAATAAAAATGTCCTTTACGGCTTTTTTTTAATTACCAAAAATTGCCACTAAAATAAGTTTTTCAGTTGTGTCGCTCTCCCGTCATGGAAGCTCTTGGGTCTAGTGTTAAGCTCATTGTGGGCTGAGCTTCTTCTGGGGATTTCTTTATACTTTTATTTTGTATATTGTGTCTCCCATAAGGGGCAGAAAAGATTTGTACTTAATTTATTTTACTTTTTTGCTGTAGCTGATATATTAACCCCAGTTACAGTAATAATACAGCCAGGACTGGTAAATAAGGCACATAGCGCCCCCCAATGGAATATTCAGCCCACTCCATACCTCCGTGTGCCCCTTTTTCAGCATGGGATGAAGAGGTGCCCTAGGCTGTCACCTACCTTCACTTACCCATCGTCCAGGCCCTGAATACAGCCCCCACCACTGACTGCAAAGCCGATCTGATAAGATCCAGCAGCTCCCACGGTTACCTGGCCCTGTGATCACATGACTGTTTTGTACAGAAAGCAGGAGGCCTGAAGGCTCCCAGCTGATCTGTATATACCACACTCATTGAGCACTGTGTATACAGCGATTAGGAAGGCAGGGATGCTAAAAGCATCTCTGCCTTCCCCGCTGACACCAGCTCTGCTCCCCTCCTGCAGCTGCCTGATTGTGAGCCCCAAAGGGGACAAGGACTGATGGGAGTGATTAGAATCTCTGGACGGCGCTACAGAATATGTTAGAGCTATATCCGTCTGGGGAATGATTCATGTAATGTTTTTAGGAAATTTGTGTTTTATAAAATTCCTGATACTTGATGAAACATTATCAGGGAAAACTGTATTATATCCAAGGGGCGGGGCATGACAACAGCATATCATCCTTAATCCCTGTGTCAGGCTCCGCCTCTCTAGTCTCTCCACTGGATACAATGGAGCATATTTATCAATAGTGTCTTACTTTTAGACAGTGTAAACTTAGACCATACAGTCTTACAATGCGACACATTCATCACAGTCTTGATAAATCTGGTGCAGGTTAGAACTGTCTAGTCTAAGTTTGTACCACAATTAAGTTGGCTTACTATTACACCAGAAACTGCAACAAAATTCTGTCGCATTTTTTGGTAGCATTTAAGCCATGCCTCCTTTCGAGAAACCACGCCCTGTTTTATGAAGCCACACCCCTTTGTCGGACGAGGCGCAGAAGCGTCTGAAACTGTCGAAAACACAAAGTAAATATAAAAAGCTGATTTTTGGCGCAAATTGAGACAGAATTCTGGCGCAACTGCCTTGATAAATCTGCCCCAATGTATCACTTTTTTATCACAATGTATCACATGTTGCAAAATCCATTTCTGTGATTCTTCAGTGTAATTGATCCAGTCCTTCCAGCCTGAGGGTCACCGATGGTTACAGATGGAAGCAGGGGATGGGCTGCTGTGGTGCTGTCTTGCATTAATCTCCATAGTAACATGCAGAGGGGTGTAATCTGGTGATATTATTAATCCCTAATGTCACTATTTGTGAACTGATGTATGGACAATGCCTTTAATAAATACCATAGAAGATACATGTGTCTGTGTGATAACTGCATTACAGTCAGTCTCTAGTATTAGAATCCATAAGGTCTCACTCACTTACTTGAGTACTCTCTTTCTAATATGGCGCCACACTTGTCTACAGGTTGCATGTGGTACTGCAGCTCAGCTCTGTAACTTTTATAAAGTTGTCACTTAGTGACTAACGACATCTTCGCTCACATTTACAACATTTGAGCCAGCACAGATGGGAGGAGGCAGGGCTGTGGAGTCGGCAAGCCGAAGCCCCGACTCCGACTCCTCAATTTCCCAAACCTCCGACTCAGACTCCGGACTCCCTCATACACGGCGCATGTTTAAGTGATAACTTTACCGTAGTAAAATGGTCCCATCAGGCTGTTTATCACCTTATGATACAATAATCAAGCTATTTAGGTAGAACAGACACTGACAAGCAGAAGGGTAACAATGTTTTGATCTTTTGAACACTTGTGGGTGGAGTTGAAGAAAAAGCTGTATTTGTATCCAAGTCCAGTCCGCACCAACATTGGGAATGTTTACAAGAGACCTGGGATCATATTTTGGTCAAGATATGCTTGAATCTGATCCAGAACCCAGAAGGATCCAGGCAGTATTGAAAACCAAAGGTGGATTTACCAAATACTAACAAAATAACAAAAATTAACATTTTGATTTTTAGGAGCAAAACAGTAACAATGCAGTTACAGGAAAGAATCTGCAGAACTAAGCAGATGCTAAATACTTGAAAGTCAAATTTATGTACAAGATCGGTAAGATGACTATATAAAATTACAGTAGCCTCATGTACAAAGCTGTAGTGGATGGAGAGATATGGAACCTGAAAGTCACAAGTTCAAAACATTGTTACCATTTTGCTTGTCGGTGTAAAATATATCTATTGGATATGACTTTAGGACACCAAAAAATTGTAAATATGCAAAACACTGCAGGAACATTTGTGGAGTCTCTGAATTTGTTCTGAGAAATAGTATCGCCTCCATCAGATCCTGCATACATGACCTCCCATCTGATCTCATTATTTCCAGGCTAGAGAACGGCCTCTCTACACTAACTTGGTTTGGGGGCAAAGCGGTGGACCACAAGGGAAACCCATCTCTAACAATGTCAGGGTATAAAGGAATCGCCTCAGCCACAGTCAGTTTTGATGAATGGTTGATCTTCTACTTCTTTGAAAGCAGGTGAAAAATGTTGCTGAAATCTGTTTGCGCTGGGAGCAGAATCTTTTCCCCTGGGGCCGCGCTTTGCCTGCTCCATGTCATCAATTACACTCCTCATGTGATGAGGCTGAAGATATGGGAGCAGCAGCACTGGCCGCACCCAATGCCTCTTGCTCTTTGCATCGAACTAACTGGACCAACTTATTATATATTTTGGGAGTCGGAGTCGGTCCATTTTATGACGACTCCGACTCCTGCAACTAGGCACCGACTCCACGACTCCGACTCCACAGCCCTGGAGGCAGGACAGCAGGGACATGGCTATACGGGGTGCAGAGGTATCACCTGCCCTCAGCCCTGGTACATGAAGGGGTCAAAGACCCCTCTGCCAGTATTATAAATAATGCATGGTGTATGGGGCCTGGAACAATTTTTGTATTAGGGCCAAATCCATGAAAGCAACTTGACTCATATCAGTGTCCTGAATTTTAGGATAAAGTGGGTGCACAGGTTGGACACAATAGGTAAGCTCAGACTTCATCTTTTGGGGATAGCGGACATCTGACAACACTCACTGTCAAAGGAATTCTCAGTTCTGGAAGGATTCTTTAATAATAAGTAGATAACAAAGTGTCTCCCCCCCCCCCAGAAAACCCTGTGATCAGAGTAACTGGAGAAGTGTTAAAATTTTTCCTTGTGGCACCATGATATTGTGACCATTCATATCAATGGTCAGGACAAGACTTATCATCCAGAGGTGGAGATGCTCCTTATACACCCTCTCAGGAGATGAGGACTCTGGACAGAGGACCCCCCCCCCCCCCCACTCCCAATAAATTTAGAATTCACTGATAGGGTGCATGAAATAGTTTTCAATACAGGAGAACTCATGAAGGGTATTTCCATTAGAACATAATGTATCATCTTATCAAGGAATCGGATATTGTTTAAAACTGTCATTGGGGGCCACTGTCATTACACAGGGGTCCTGGTCCCCCCCGTCCCTTCCCATTAGTTACAAAAGTAGGTAAGGTTGGAAAAAGATCCCCTCCCTCAAGTCCAACATTAACCCCACAGGTTTTATCAAAGGGAAAGGGAACAATGGGAAAGGATACAATAGGGGGAAAAATTTTTCAAAATCTGGCATCAGAATAATCCCTGGATCAATGTCCCATCTCCAGAATCCCGTCCCCAGAACCTGTGATATTAGATTTTTGAAGTCTTCTTTTTTTCCTAAATACTTTTTGCTTGAAGTTTTGCAAAACATAGTAAAGAACAAAAAGGATATTGTTCAAAGAATGCAAATTGTTACATTGATAGGAAGTAATCATGAGTCATAATAAGAAGTTGAAACACATATAATACAAACACATTTACAAAAAAACAGTTTTTTTTTAAAGCCGGACCAAAGTTTTCCCATTGCCTGTTAAACACATTTCAATGGGGGGGGGGGAGGATTGAGGAAAGTTTCAAAAGGAAAGGCAATGTGGGGGGGGAGGGGGGAGTTTACTAGAAGAGTCTTATCAGTAATTCCCACCTCTTTCTAGTAAGATTGCTCCATAAAGGGGTTTTCTCACCGTGCAGTTTAATGGCCAGCTTTAGACTCACACTTGCTGTTCAGGTTGTGTGTGGGTCTATAGCAGTGATTGACAGATAGGGCCACATGTATGAAAACTGACTAGGTCTAAAACTCCCTGTTGCCCATAGCAACCAATCAGAGCGCCCCTCTCATTTTCCAGGGCACCACATAAAGTTGGTTGTATGGACGCAAAGAGAATTTTGAATGTCAGTTTTTTTTAATGTGGCCAGGTCGACTGTGGTACCTAGGGCCCCACAGGTGGGGACTTATGGGCCCACCCAGGGTCCCACAGAAAATTTCAGGGCCCCATTCAGTGAAGGTCTGCCCCGCCCCCCCCCCGTGAACCACGCCCCCATTGCCCCGCCCACTCAACAGTCACCCAACCCGAGGAAAAAAAAATGAAGTGCCATTTTTTTTTGAATTTTACTTTTATCAATATTTGTGGGTAAGTAGTTAAAAAGGGCCAGAAATACCGCCACATCCCCCACTGCACCACTATTTGTTACTGCCCAAAACCCAGTATCCCAGCCAATATGGCAAATCCCAAATATACTAGACCTATAAAAAAGCCGATTTACTACCATAACAATACAAAACAATCCCCCCGTACTGTTAGTGAATATGATTCAAAAAAGACCGATTTCGGGGAAGATACGGGTGTACACAGGCGTTACATTTAGGACATCTCGTTGACCAGCTTTTATTTTTCCCTTCTTTCTCATTCGGTCCAGACTAGACGATTTTAAGGGTCCCCCCAACAGCTATGCCCAGGGGGGGGGGCACTGGGGCAGAGTGGGCTTCAGAGGGGCCCCAAAGGGGTCAGAGGGATCCTGCACGTAGGGCCCGAGGGCGTGGCGCGGGGCTTAAGAGGGGCCCTACACAGTTGGTGCCTGGGGGGTGGGGGGTGGGTGCCCCCGGGGGGTTTCATTATGGTGTGCGGGGTGGAGTCGGTCGGGGGCTATTTTTGCAGGAGTGGGAGTCGTAAAAAAAAAGGGGTCCGACTCGACTCCCAAAATATTAATAAGTTGGTCCAGTTAGTTCGATGAAAAGAGAAAGGGGAAATTTTGGGTCCGGCCAGAAGCTATGCTCCATATCTTCGTCATCTGAGGAGTGAAATTTGATGACAGGGAGCGGCAAACGCTGCCCGGGGGAAAAAGTTTCTGCTCCCAGGGCAAACAGATTTCAGAAAAATGTTTCCCTGCTCTCAAAGAAGTAGAAGATCCAAACATTCATCAAAACTGACTGTGGCTGGGGCAATTCCTTTTACCCTGACATTGTTGAGATGTTCCCCTTGTGGTCCCCGTTTTCCCCCAAAACCCAAGTTAGTGTGAGAGGCCGTTCTCTACCGGGAAAAAATGGATAGATGTGAGGGCTTTTATGCAGGATCTGATGGAGGCAATATATTTTTTTTTGTGTTCTAAAGTCATATCCTAAATATATTTTTCACTGACAGCAAAAAAGGTCAAATGTTTTGAACTTGTGACTTTTGATCCATACCCACCATCCACTACAGCTTTAGGGGGATGTAATTTTATATACAATCTCTTACCGTTTATAAATAGATTTGACTTGCAAAGTATTTAGATTTTTTTAGTTCTGAGATTCTTTCCTGTAAATGCATTGTTTCTGTTTTGCTTTAAAAACAGTGTTAATTTTTTTAATTTTGTTAGTATTTGGGAATTTACCTTTGGTTTTTTAATGCCTGACTCCTTTTGGGTCTGGACAGATTCAAGCTATTTGACAAAATCTGATCCCAGGGCTCTTCTCCACATTCCCAAAATTTGCAGACTGGACTTGGATACAAATAAAGTTTTTCTTCAACTCTCCCCCATGTTTTAAAAAACAAACATTGTTACCCTTTTGCTTTAGTGTTGTTCTACTAAAAAGCTTGATTATTGTTCATAAGGGGATAAAACCTGGTTACTATTTTACTACGGAAAAAAAAGTATTGCCCCCATCAGATCCTGCATAAAAACCTCACATCTGTCTCTTATTTCCAGGCTAGAGAAAGGCCTCTCTACACTAACTTGGGTTGGGGGGGGAAAGCGGGGACCACGGGCAAAATCTCTAACAATGCAGGGGGATAAAGGGATTGCCCAGCCACAGTCAGTTTAATGAATGGTTGGATCTTCTACTTCTTTTAGAGCAGGTTTAAACGTTTTGCTGAAATTGTTTGCCCGGAGTCCAGCGATGTGTCTATGGTTTCATTTACAACCCGCTGTCGTCCCTTTTTTAAGATGGGTTGGTGGTATTTGCTTGATTGGCATGCGCGGACCCCGGAAGCGCTGGCTTCGTGCCCCCATGATGACGTAGTTTTCCCGCCCTGCTCTGTGGACAGGGGGGGGGGAATCCGAGTTTTGCATGTGCTTCTATGTAGGATCTTTCTGGTAGCAGGGTTTTATTTTTTCTTAGTTATTGATCACCTGGCATGTAATTTTACATTTCACTTTTTTCTTTTGTATATTTTTTTTTGCACTTTGTTTCCTGATTTATTTACTTTTATTTGATGCTTTATGTGCAGGTTGTAATTCATATATTTCGATTGTTGATACACCGTTTGATTAGGATTTTTTTATTTTTAATGTAAAATTGTTTCCCACTTTTGAATAGTTATGGAAATGCCTTATTTATCAATCATTGTCCCCCCACAAATTGCTTGAAAAAAGGCCCCACTGGAAGCCGAAACGTCCCCCCGACATGGAAAAAAGCACAACGGGTTTAAATTTTACATTCTTTTTGGGGTTTGCGCGGTTTTTTTTGGGGGTTTTTTTATACTATCTATATATCTCATATCTATCTATCTATCTTTTCTACCTATCTTTCTTTTCAAATCTATCTTTTCTATCTCTATCTATCTTTTCTATCTATCTCCCTTATTATTTTCAATCTTTCTATCTATATTTCTATCTAATCTATCCCATATCTTTCTCCCTATCTTTCTATCTCAAAATTATCTATTTTTCTACCCCCATATTTATTATTTTATCTATCTATCTATTTTCCCTACCTATTATTTTATTTTCCCAAAAGTTAAAAAATTGGGTCCCAAAAAGATACAGCCCTTAGTTGAAAGGACTAAAAAACAAACTAGAAAAAAATCCGAAAACGCAACACTGAAAAAAATTAAAAAAAAAAAAAAGTTTTTTAAAAAAGTTTATCCCAAAAATCGGGATTTCTTAATAAACCCTTTGTGGGGGGCAGAAAAAGGGGATTTCAGAGGCCCAGGGGAATTTTCTCCGATTGTGAGGAACAGAGGAAAGGGAAAGGAATCTTAAATTGCTTTTTAAAGGGAAAATTGTATATCTCCCTAAAAAGGGGAAAAACCCAAACCCCTTTTGGGAAACCCATTGTCTTAAAAATTTTAATTAGAGCTAAAATAGTCCCCCGTTGGTTTTAAGATCACATGGGGAGCCCACCCCTTCGATCTGGGTTTCCCCTCGGGTTGTAAAGGGAAAGTGGGGGGAGGAATTTTTTAAAACTCATCCCAAAATTTTTAATGAGGTACTACTAGAGGGGGGAAAGAGGTATCCGGGAAAAAAAAACGGGGAAAAAATTTTGAAAGAAACCAGGGGAAAAAAAGCTGTGTTATTAAAGAGGTGTTTTCAGACTTAAAAAGACGTTGAACGCCCCTTAAAAAAACCCCTGTAAAAAAAATATACACATAATTAAAGGGCGGAAACATAAGCAGTTTGTAAGGAGCCCTCCAGGGAATTTTAAAGGGGGGCAGGGTTTTTAAAACCCTTTTTTTATCCCCAGTGAGAAGGGGGGAAAAGGTTTATCTCGTCGTCGATCAAAAAACTTTCAGATAGTGAGAACTTTGGGGTTTAAAAAATTTGAAACTGGAAAGGAGGGCAATTTAGGGGGAGAAGGGGTTTCATTTCAATTTGGAAGGGATGGAAAAATTCAGGGAGGAGGGGAGATTGGGGAAGACAAAAAAGATCTGGGAAAGGGGGCACGGGGCCCCGGGGGGACTTTCAAACATATATGGCATCTGAAAGTGGTCGGGGTGCATCCTCATCCTCTTCCCAATTTATTTTCTAATATGCCCCGGCCCCTTTTTTTAGCCCAAAGGGGAAAGGGGCCCACCCTAATACTCGGGGAAAAAACCCCAAAGTCCAAACACCCCAAAAACGGGAGAGGAGCCAAAAAAAGGAAAAAAAACCAAAAAGTAATCTATTAAAAGGGCCACTGTAAGGGGAAGAAATAAGTTTTACCCCTTCTAAGGGACTTTCGTTTGTGCCAACCACGGGGATTTAAGGGAATTTAAAGTTGGGGAAAGACATGAATCTGTTCATCCGGAAGAACAAAGGGTTTTTAAGTTCTTTAGACAAAATTGATGAACAAACTTTGTAGGGATTGGGGATCTCCTTTGAAGATCTCCCGGAGAAAAAAACCTTATTTGGGGCTAAGGGAAAGAGGGGGGAAAAAGGGGACGGGCAGTGTTGGCCCTAAAAACTGATCTAAAATTAAAAAGTACAAGTTTCCCCTCCCCCCCAAGACACTCGGGAAATTGACATCTTTCTAAAAATGAAAGGAATGAAGAAAAAAAAATCGACACGAGTATATTTTTTCAAATTTTAAACCCGACAAAAAAACTTTGGCCTTGAAAGGACTAGGGGGACTGACCCTAAAATCGTTATTAAAAACCCTTTCCCATAAGGGGGGGAAAAATTGTAAAAATGGACCCCTGATAAATATGCCCCCAATTTTGTAGCCGATTCCCAGAAGATAAAGAGGGGTATGCTTCCTAAGAAAAGTTTCCCCCTGAGAGAATTTTAGAGGGAAAGGGAAAATATTGGGAAATTTAGGGGGTAAATGACCGTATTTTGTCCCGGGGATGAAGCCCAATTCTTTACCCTAAAAAACCACAAATGGGAATGTTTTATTTTTTTACCTTAAAAAACATAAGGGGGTTTTTTTCCCCCAAAAAAAAGGGCATCCAATTTTTTTTCAGGAATTCCCGTCATGACACAAAAAAAAGGGGGTATTTTTTTGTTTAAAGGGCCTGAGGGAACCCTTTTTGGTTTACGCTGGGCCAATTTTTTCCCAAAAAATAGGATTTCATCAGGCCCACTCAAAAAGTTTGAAGGGATTTAGATCGGGGGATGTCCTTTTGGTCGTGGATGTGGAGGCAATGTTTTGCAGCACCCACATCACTGGGGCCTACATTTCGTGGAATCGTTCCCAAAAAAAAGGGGGAAAACCCGTACGGGAAAAAACACAAAAAATTGGTATTGAGTTGCTGAGGGTACGTTAAAAAAACAACGGGATTTTTCCTTTTGGGGCCCCCCGGGGTTTTTTTTCCCCCCCGCTCAGGGGCACTGGGTTTTTTGGGGAGCCCGGTTTTTCTTTAACTTTTGAAATTTTTTTTCCTGGGGTTTTTGGTGGGAGCGGGGGGCCCCGGGGGTTGGGGGGTTTTTTTGGAAGGGGGGGGGATTGGAGCCCAATTTCACAATAGGAAAATTTTTTTAAATTGGGGAAAAATATTGACGGCCCCTTCGGGCCTGTTTAAGGGCCGAGGGCTTTGTTTTAAAGGGAAATTTTTGGATGGGGTTTTAACTTTTAAAGAAGTAGGTTCCCCCAAATTCCCCTTTGAGGCCAAAATGTCTGAGTTAGCGTTTCGGGATCTAAAAAAAATTTTGGGATGAGTGGGGTTCTTCCAAACACGAACCAACAGGAAGGAGGGCCTCCACCCAATTTGTTTATTTAGGTGGGAAAAACATTTATCCCAAATAATTTTTAAGGAAAAGGGATTCCTAGGGGCCCCGAAAATCAGGGAAACCGGTAGAAAAAAAGTTCAAAGTCGGAAAAATTTTCTTTTTTTCAAGCAGGAGAATTTAAGGGGGTGGTTTTTGGAGGGGGGGATATTCCCATGTCAACTTTTTAAAAAAAAGGGTTTTAAAAATTTGGCTTTTTAAAAAGATAAAGGGAAAACCCTACTAAACCCCAAACAACCCCAGGGGGGGAGGAAAAAATATCTTTCGAATTAAAAAGGGACATTTGATGAACCCGAAGAGGAAATCCCAGAAAAAACCCACGGGGGAAATGGGGGATTCTAAGATCAGATAGGGATCTATCTGGTGTTTAAAAATCAAAAACCCCAGATAACATTTACAGAAGGGGGAAGGTCACTAAGGGGGGCAGGGTTAGTCCACCTTATTTTCCCCTTAAAGGGGTTGTTCCCTACAAAAAATAGCTTTCAAATTGTAGGGGAAACAAAATAAAGGGCATTGTTTCCAAAAAAAATTGCATTTTTTCCCCCTGTTTTCCCCCAAAAGAGATACAAGTGAATTTATTACCCCTTGGCTATTTCAAATTCCTCCGTAAACCCAACCCGTAAAAAAATCTCCCCCGGGGTTTGTTCAATGAGATAACAGAGAGTGTAGTCATCACAAAAGGTCGCAGTGTCAAATTGTGTCCTGTGCTTTCCCGACAGTAAAAGCTTGATTTTCCCCCAAGTAAACAGTCTGTTAAATTTGGGCTTTTTTTTTTTTGGGGATTTTGATAAGAAGTCCCCTTCCAGTTTGTTTGAGAAGCTAAAAAAATCTTTTTTAGCATTTTGAAAGCACAAGTTTTTTGCTTTTAAAAAGACAGAGCCCTTAAAGCAAAATTTGTCTGAAATGGAAAAGGGGACAGAGAAATTTTTTTCATGTATTTTTGAAACCCCGTGGGGAGGGCAAATCCTTTAAAATCAAGGGGGGGAAAAAGGCCCGGGTTTGGAAACCTTTTAGGTATGTAAAAAAATGTTGGGGAAATTTTTATTTTTTGTAAATACAAAATTTATCGGGGCTAGATATTTAGGATGCAAATTAAAACCGGGAAAATCTTTTGGAAAAAAGGGGGAAAAAATGAAAATGGGGACACAGGGAGTTGTTTTTTCCTCTAATTTTTAGTTGTGAAAAACAAAAAATGTGGGTAAGACCCCAAGACCCCTTAAGGTCCCTAAAATTTGGGGAACACATGGGAGGGTATCCCGAAAAGGAGAGAGGGTCCCGTAGCGAGACATATATGGCCGGAACCAAAGGAAAGGGGAGACAATTTTTGGGGGGAATTGAAATTTTGTGTTTTTGAAAAATACATACCACCCAGCAAAAAAGGAAAAATTTTATAA
>JAODAL010069573.1:0-16286 GCA_025379985.1 Phyllomedusa bahiana | reverse complement strand
GCCCCCCCCCCCCCTCCCGCACCGCCCCCCCCCTCCTGGGACCGGCCACCGTCCTCCCCCTCCTCGTCACCGTCCTCCCCCCCCCCCCCCCCGTCCCCTCCACCTCCCCCCCTCTTCTCCCTCCTCCCGCACCGCCCTCCCCTCGTCACCGTCCCCCCCCCTCCCCCCTACACCGTCCCCCCCCTCCTCCTCCTAGTCACCGCCCCCCCCCTCCTCCTCCCTGTCACCGTCCCCCCCCTCTACCCATCAGCCCCCCCCCCCTCCTATCCCCGGCCCCCCCCCCCTCCTCGTAAACGTCCCCCCCCCCTCCTCCTGTCACTGATCCCCCCCCCCTCCCCCGGTCACCGCCCCCCCCCCCGTCGTCACGTCCCCCCCCCCCTCGTCCCCGCCCCCCCCCCCACCCCCCGTCCTTCTCGTCCCCCCCCCCCCCCCCCCTCCCCTTTCCGTCCCCCCCCCCCCCCCCCGCCTTCTCTCACCGTTCCCCCCCCCCCTCCTCGTCACCGTCCCCCCCCCCTCCTCGTCACCGTCCCCCCCCCCCTCCTCTCGTCACCGCCCCCGTCCCCCCTCGTCCTTCTGTCACCCCCCCCCGCCCCCTCGTCCCTTCTGCACCGCCCCCCCCCCTCCTCCTCCTCGTCACCGCCCCCCCCCCCCCCCCCTCGTCCCCCTCCATTGAACTTCGTCACAGGGGTTCAATGATGTGGTGTGTGGATCGACCACTTACGTTGGTCCCGGGGTAGGTGATGGCGCCATTGCTCCGAGAGGTCCCGACCCCTCCCATCCAACATGGCGGCCGCTCCTCAGAGGGGGGCTGGGAGCCCCGGGGGGGTCCCCAGCTCGGACTCCTCCCTCCCATGGCAGCCGCCCCCTCAGAGGGGGGCTCGGGATCCGGGGGGGGGTTCCCCGGTGCTGGACCCCCTCCCACCAACAGGGAAAGCCGTCCCAAGGGGGGGGGCTCAGGATCCCGGGGGGAGCCCCGGCGCGGGGACTCCTCCCTCCAACATGGCGGTGCTCCCGGGGGGGGGCTCGGGGGTCCCCGGCTGCTGGACTCCTCCCATCCAACATGGCGGCTGCTCCTCAGAGGGGGGGCTCGGGGGTCCCCGGCTGCGGGACGCCTCCCATCCAACATGGCGGCTGCTCCTCGGAGGGGGGGCTCGGGGGGCCACGGCAGCAGGACTCCTCCCATCCAACATGGCGGCTGCTCCTCAGAGGGGGGGCTCGGGGGTCCCCGGCTGCCTGACTCCTCCCATCCAACATGGCGGCTGCTCCTCCGAGGGGGGGCTCGGGGGTCCCCGGCGCGGGGACTCCTCCCATCCAACATGGCGGCTGCTCCTCAGAGGGGGGGCTCGGGGGTCCCCGTCTGCTGGACTCCTCCCATCCAACATGGCGGCTGCTCCTCAGAGGGGGGGCTCGGGGGTCCCCGGCTGCGGGACTCCCATCCTGGCAGCCGCTCCTTTAGAGGGGGGGCGGGGGCCCCCGGGGCGGGCCGGACTCCTCCATCCAACTTTGGCGGTGCTCCTCAGGGGGGGGGGCTTCGGGGGCCCCCGCTGGGGATCCCCCCATCCAAATGGCGGCTGCTCCGGGGGGGGGGGCCGGGGGGCCCCCGGCTCCCGACTCCCCCCCACCCAAACAGGGGGGCTGCTCCCAGAGGGGGGTCGGGGGTCCCCCGGCGCTGGATCCTCCCTCCAACATGGGGGGCTGCCCCTAAGGGGGGGCCGGGGTCCGGTCCCTATCCTCCCACCAAACATGGCGGCTGCCCTGGAGGGGGGGTTCGGGGGTCCCCGGTTTTGGGGATCCTCCCACCCAACATGGGGTGCTCCTCAGGGGGGGGGTGGGGGGTCCCCGGCGGCGGGACCCCCCACCAACAGGCGGCTGCTCCCAGAGGGGGGCTCGGGGGGCCCCGGCGCTGGACTCCCCCCCTCCAACTGGCGGCTGCTCCTAGGGGGGGGCTGGGGGCCCCGGGCTCGGGGACTCCCCCCTCCAACATGGCGGCTGCCCCTAAAGGGGGGGGGCTCGGGGGTCCCCGGCTGCCTGACTCCCCCCATCCAACATGGCGGCTGCTCCTCAGAGGGGGGCTCGGGGGCCCCGGGGTGCGGACTCCTCCATCCAAAGGGGGTGCTCCTCAAGGGGGGGCTGGGGGGTCCCCGGTTCTGGACCCCCTCCACAGGCGGCTTCTCCTCAGAGGGGGGGCTCGGGGGTCCCCCGGTGTGGACCCCTCCCACCAACATGGGGCGCCCTAAGGGGGGGGGGCTGGGCCCCCGGCTGCCCTGACTCCCCACCCAAAACATGGCGGCGCTCCCTCAGGGGGGGGGCTCGGGGCCCCCCGGCTGCGGACCTCCCATCCAACTTGGGCGGCTGCCCCTCGGGGGGGGGTCGGGGGTCCCCGGCTGCTGGACTCCTCCCCCCAAACATGGCGGCTGTCCTCGGGGGGGGGCTGGGGGGGTCCCCGGCTGCTGGACTCCTCCCATCCAACATGGCGGCTGCTCCTGAGAGGGGGGGTTTCGGGGGGCCCCCGGGTCCCTGACTCCTCCCGGCCTTTTAAGTGTTTATCCTTTTATCCGTCCGGGCGGGAAATTTTGTAGAGAATGGGATGTGGAGATGAAAGGGGAGGATGATGGGGGGGATAGTGCATCAAACACCAAGACAACCACCCCCAGGAACGCCAGCCACTTCATTCCCACTGCTGCGGGGATGATGGGAGAAGTAGTCCATCATCAGAGACCCCCTCACCTGCACCCAAGCCCCCAATCTCCTCACATTGTTACTATTCTGTACAGGCGGGTGCTGTTCACTGGCAGCAAGCAGAGATCCTACAGACAGTGTATCCGATAATCCCTACCAGATCTGATCTCCTCTATGTATGATAATCCCCCCCAATCTGATTCCCTATTCTGTTTTAATCCCCACCCGATTGATCTCCTCTATTCGGTAAACCCCACAATTGACTCCTCTTATCTGAAAACCCCACCAGATTGATCTCCTCCTTATATTGATAATCCTACCAGATTGAAACTCCCCTTTTAACTGATAATCCCACCAGATTTATCTCCTCCCCATTCTGTAATCCCCCCCCAGATCTGATTCTCCTCATTTTTGATAACCCACCAGATTGATTCCTCCCCTTTTAAATTTTAATCCCTTTCAGATCTGATCTCCTCCTCCCATATCTGATAATCCCACCCAATCTATCTCCTTATTATGATATTTCCTACCAGTTTTTCCCTCTATTTGATAAACCCTACCAATTGATCTCCTTCTTATTTTAATCCCCACCAATCTGATCTCCTCTAATTTATAATCCCCACCAATCGATCCCCTCTTTAAACTGATAAAACCCTACCAGATTGTCCTATATTGATAATCCTACCCAAAACTAAATTTCCCCCTAATAGTAATCCCTAAACCCGATCGAACCTTTATCTGATATCCCTACCAGATTATCTCCCCTAATCTGATAATCCCACCAGATCGATTCTCCTCTATACTGATAATTTTCCCCCCCCCAGATCTGATCTCCCCTTATATCGATAAACCCACCAGATCGTCTCCCTCTATATCCGATAATCCTACCCGATCTGATTTTCCCCTATATCTGAAATCCCCACCAAATTATTTCCCCTTTTATCGTAATCCCACCCGATTTGATCTCCCCTATATCGATAATCCCCCAGATTGATCTCCTCTATATCTGATAAACCCCACCGTTCTGATCTCTTATTAATAATCCCCACCAATCTGATTCCTTATTTGAAAATCCCTACCGATCTGATCTCCCCCTTATCGATAATCCCACCAATTTTATCTCCTCCTCTTATCTGTTTTCCCCACCAATCTGATCTCCTCTATTATGATAACCCCACCAGATCTGACTCCTTATATGTAATCCCTACCCGATCTATCTCCCCTCATATTTATTTCCTACCAGATCTGACTCCTTAATCTGATAATCCCTACCCAAACTGATCGCCCTATAAATTATAACCCCACCAAATCTTTTTCTTATATCTGTAAACCCTCCCAAATTAAACTCCCTTTTGATAATCCCTACCAGTTTGGGTCCCTTTTTCTGATAATCCCCCTACCAGATCTGATTCCCTATATCGTAATCCCACCCGATTGATTTCTCCTTTTAAACTGATAAACCCACCAGATCTATTCCTCTATATTTAATCCCCCCCAATCTGATTTCTTTTATATCTGAATACTACCAGATTATCTCCTCCCTATATCTGTAATCCCTAAGATCTTTCCTCCTCTATACTGATAATCCCACCGATCTACTCCTCTATAATCTGAAATCCCTACCCGATCTATCTCCTCCTCTATATCTGATAACCTACCCGATCTGATCTCCCTCTTTTTTGATAATCCCCACAGATCGATCTTTTATATCTGATAATCCCCACCCCGATCTGATCTCCTCCCATATTGAAATCCCTACCAGATCGATCCCTCTATTCTAATAAACCCTACCAGATCTGATCTCCTTTAAAAATCTGAATCCCACCAGATCTGTTTCCCCCTTCTAATCTGATGCCCTACAAAATCTATCTCCTCTTATATTGTATCCCTTCAAATCTGATTCCTCTTTAAAATTATAACCCCCAACAGATTTTTCTCCTCTATATTTAATCCCACCAGATTGATTCCTCTTATTTAAAAAACCCCACCAGATTGTCTCCTCCCTATATTGATAATCCCTAAAAATCTGACTTTTATTATAATCCCCAGATTTGATCTCTTATATCGATAATCCCAAAAAAAATCTGATCCCTTATATTGTAATCCTACCAGATCTGTCTCTTTATTTATAATCCCTACCAGATCTGATCTTTTTTAATCCCAAAGAACTGATTCTCTTATCCGATAATCCCCTTCCAGATCTGATCTCCCCTTAATGATAATCCCAAACCCGATCTGTTTTTCTATTCTTTAACCCCAGTTGATCCCCCCTATATTGATAATCCACCAGATCGATCCTTTTTCTGATAATCCCAACAGATCTGATCTCCTCTATATTATAAACCCCAACAGATCTGACCTCCTCTATATTTAAATCCCTACCGATCTGATCTCTTCTATATCTGATAATCCCTACCAGATCTGATCTCCTCAATTTGAAAAACCCTACCGATTGATCCCTCCCCTTATCTGATAATCCCCACCAGACTGATCTCCCCCTCTATATCTGTAATCCCTAACCCGATCTGATCTCCTCCTTATATCTATAATCCCTACCAATCTGATCCCTCCCTATATCGATAATCCCTACCAGTTGATCTCCTCCCATATCTGTATCCCTACCGATCGATTCCTCCTTTACTGATAACCCCACCCGATTTTATTCCCCCCTTATGTTAAAACCCACCCGATCTGATCTCCTCCTCAAACGTAATCCCCCACCAGACTGATCTCCCCCCTCTAAAAATCCCTACCGATCTTCTTTTATTTTGATAATCCTACCAATCTGATTCCCTTTTGTAATCCCCACCAGTCGATCTCCCCTTTGTATGATTACCCTCCCGATTGATCTCTCCTTAATCTGATTCCCTACAGATCTGACCCCTTTTGATAATCCCTACCAGTCGATCTCCCCCTATTTGATAAACCCTACCCGATCTGACTCCTTAAAATTTTGATAATCCCTACCAGATTATTCCTATAATTTGAAATTTCCTAAAAGATCAACTTTATATCGATAAACCCCACCCCGACGGGGTTTTCTATTTATAATCCCTACCAATTGATCTCCTTATTTTGATAATCCCCAAGATCTGATCTCCCCCTTATTTGATAATTCCTACCAGATCTATTCCCCCTTATATTGATAATCCTACCAGATTGATCTCCCTTTTATTGATAAACCCTACCAATCTGATCTCCTCTATATCGATAATCCCCACCGATCTGATCTCCTCATACTGTAATCCCCAACAGATTGATTTCCCCCTAATTGTAATCCCCACAAACGACCCCCCTATATCTGATAACCCTACCCGATCTGATCTCCTCCTTATATCGTAATCCCCCACCAGATCTGATCTCCTTATTTGATAATCCCACCAGATTCATCCCCTCTATAAACTATAATCCCTACAAATCTCACTCCTCCTCTAATTGATAATCCCTACCAGAGTGTTCCTCTTTATCTGATAATCCCCCCCGAATTTTATCTCCTCCCCTATACGAAAACCCCCACCAATCTATCCCCCTCTTAAACTGAAACCCTACCAGACTATCTCTCCTTTTATATCTGATAATCCCACAACGATCTCCTCCTCTATATCTGATAATCCCTCCGATCTGATCTCCTCCCCTTTTTCTGGTAATCCCCCCAGATTGATTCTCTCTATATCTGATAATCCCCCAGTCTGTTCTCCTCTAAAATGATAATCCCTTTTCCGATCTGATTTTTCCTTTATCGTAATCCCTACCAGATCTGATCTCCTCCTCTATATCTGATAATCCCTACCAGATCTGATCTCCTCTATATCTGATAATCCCTACCAGATCTGATCTCCTCCTCTATATCTGATAATCCCTACCAGATCTGATCTCCTCCTCTATATCTGATAATCCCTACCAGATCTGATCTCCTCTATATCTGATAATCCCTACCAGATCTGATCTCCTCTATATCTGATAATCCCTACCAGATCTGATCTCCTCTATATCTGATAATCCCTACCAGATCTGATCTCCTCCTCTATAACTGATGTCTGTGTAGACAGAGCCTTAGATATCAGAGGCGGGATCCGATAGGGGGCGAGGAGGCACATTTGGAGGAGGGCGGCTCCGGAGCAGCAGATGTGGGGGTGAGGGGGCGCTGACTTGAAATGAACATGGTAAACTCTGCATTTCCTCCCCAGAATCTCTGTTCTGACATCTTCAAAGTGATTTACCCCACAGAGAGAGGGCGCCCACGGGGCACAAATCCTAATTGGCCACACTTGTGGGATGAGGGCAGGACGGCCTGGAGGTCACCGAAACCCTCTGCCCACCATCTCATCTACTTATACAGCTGACTCCACAGCGCCCAGGACTGCACGGGCATCACCAGCAGAAGAGTGAGCGCAGCTCTGGAGGATACTACAGGATGTAACTCAGGATCAGTACAGGATCAGTAATGTATGTACGGTGACTGCAGCAGCAGAATAGTGAGTGCAGCTCTGCAGGATAATACAGGATGTAACTCAGGATCAGTACAGGATAATAATGTATGTACAGTGACTGCACCAGCAGAATAGTGAGCGCAGCTCTGCAGGATAATACAGGATGTAACTCAGGATCAGTACAGGATAAGTAATGTATGTACAGTGACTGCACCAGCAGAATAGTGAGTGCAGCTCTTCAGGATAATACAGGATGTAACCAGGGTCCAGTACAGGATAGTAATGTATGTACAGTGATGCACCAGAGAAGTAGGGAGTGCAGCTCTGGGATAATACAGATTAACAGGCGTACAATTGAATGTATATCAGTGACCCGCAACAGCAGAATAGTGACGCAGCTCTGGAATTAATTTCAGATGTAACTCGGATCAGTACCGGATAATAATGTATGTAACTGACTACCACAGATATGAGGCAGCTCTGGGAGTTGGTCAGGATAAGGGGCTTGCTCTGTGCCCGCAGAAAGGAGTGCGGGGTCTGGGGGATCCCCCCCCCAAAACAGGAGGGGAATCGAGGGTCGTAACAGGAAGTAATGTTGTTCCGTGCCCCAACCAGGAAAGTGAGCGGGGGCTCTTGGGGTTCGGTAAAGGCCGCGGGTGTAAAATTAAGGGGGGCGAAACCCCGGGGGGCCCGGGGAAACAGGATGAAAACGGCTCTGGGGTTTTTTGTACTTTTACCAGGAGGATGGGTGCGCTCTGCGGTTCGGGTCCGTCGTAGCCCTGTAAAAGGAAGGAGGAGCAGCGTCTGGGGCTCTGGCATATACAGGAGGAGGCAACGGTAGTGGTTGTCCTGTGCACCCTCATAAGGAGGAGAAAAAGGATTCGGTGTCCTGGCCATCGGTATAGAAGGAAGGAGCCCGGGGGTTCCTGGTGTTTAAAAATCATTACAGGATCCCGGGGAAAAAGGGTGGCTCTGCGGGTCGCTGTGCCCCTCTACAGGAGGAGGGGCGGCTCTGGGGGGTCCTGTGCCCCTCAACAGAGGAGGTTGGGGCGCTCTGGGGGTCCTGTGCCCCTCATACAGGAGGAGGCGGCTCTGGGGGTCCTGTACCCCTCATACAGGAGGAGGCGACTCTGGGAGTCCTGTGCCCCTCATACAGGAGGAGGCGGCTTTGGGAGTCCTGTGCCCCTCATACAGGAGGAGGAGGAGGCGGCTCTGGGGGTCCTGTGCCCCTCATACCGGAGGAGGCGGCGGCTCGGGGGGTTCTGTGCCCCTCATACAGGAGGGGGCGGCGGCTCTGGGGGTCCTGTGCCCCTCATACAGGAGGAGGCGGCGGCTCTGGGGGTCCTGTGCCCCTCGTACAGGAGGAGGCGGCGGCTCTGGGGGTCCTGTGCCCCTCGTACAGGAGGAGGAGGTGGCTGTTCTGTCCCCACATGAGGCGAATGAAGGTGTAACTGGGTGGTGGATGATAGTGACTGGGAGACTCTCTTACCTTCGTATCCAGAATGTGGAGCAGACAGGACCAAGCAGGCTCAGCTTAGTAGATATTTTAACACAGTGGTTTTAAAACCCAGAATGGGTTATTCACCTTGGATACAGCAATGATCACGATACAGAACTGTGGTTACCCGGGTAGTAGTATAAACCTTGGTGCAGTTTGTTGATGCTGTTGTTGTTGCTGTTTGCTGCTCTGTTGTTTTGCTGCACTGCGGGCGGGTTTTCTGTTTTGCTGCAGTCTGTGGTCAAAAATTGAATGCTTCTGCTAGCCCAAAAGATGTGTGCTCCAGTCACTTTTAAAAGGGAAAACAACTAACCAGGAAATGACACAGCAAAATCCTAAAAAAAACACACTCCCTAAGAGAAAAACTTTACGAACAAAGACAGAGGGAACACATGTAAATTCTGGTCAGCAGATGGCAGCGCAGCAACAATACATAATAAAGAATGGATGGAGAAAAGAATGCAATAATATAAACAGTTGAATAACAATACCTATAACTGAAGAGAACAGCACAGTGGCGGCTCTGGGGATCCTGTGCCCCTCATACAGGAGGAGGCGGCTCTGGGGGTCCTGTGTCCCTCATACAGGAGGAGGAGGCGGCTCTGGGGCTCCTGTGCCCCTCATACAGGAGGAGGAGGCGGCGGCTCTGGGGGTCCTGTGCCCCTCATACAGGAGGAGGAGGCGGCTCAGGGGGTCCTGAGCACCACATACAGCAGGAGGAGGAGGCGGCTATGGGGGTTCCTGTGCCCCTCATACAGGGAGGGGGGGCGGCTCTGGGGTCCTGTGCCCCTCTACAGGAGGGAGGGGGCTTGGGGGTCTGTGCCCCTCATACAGGAGGGGGCGGCTCTGGGGGTCCTGTGCCCCTCATACGAGAGGAGGGGCGGCTCTGGGGGTCCGTCCCCTCATACAGGGGGAAGAGGCGGCTTTTGGGGGTCCTGTGGCCCCTCATACGGAGGAGGAGGGGCGGCTCTGGGGTCCCGTACCCCTCATACGAAAGGGGGAGGGGGGGCGGCTCTGGGGGTCCTGTGCCCCTCATACAGGGGGAGGAGGGGGGGCTCTGGGGGGTCTGTTTCCCCTCATACAGGAGGGGGGCGGCTTTTGGGGGTCCTGTGCCCCTCTTTCAGGAGGAGGGGGCTCTGGGGGTTCCCGTGCCCTCATACGGAGGGTGGCGGCGGCTCTGGGGGTCCTGTGCCCCTCGTACAGGAGGAGGAGGCTCTGGGGGTCCTGTGCTCCTCGTACAGGAGGAGGAGGCGGCTCTGGGGGTCCTGTGTCCCTTGTAAAGGAGGCGGCGTCTCTGGGGGTTTTGTGCTCCTCGTACAGGAGGAGGAGGCGGCTCTGGGGGTCCTGTGCCCCTCATACAGGAGGAGGAGGCGGCTTTGGGGGTCCTGTGCCCCTCATACAGGAGGGGCGGCGGCGCTGGGGGTCCTGTGCCCCCCGTACAGGAGGGGGGCTCTGGGGGGCCTGTGCCCCTCATACAGGATGGGAGGCGGCTGGGGGTCCGGGCCCTCAAAGGAGGAGGAGGCGGCTCTGGGGTCCCGTCCCCCCATACGAGGAGTAGGGCGGCTCTGGGGGACCTGTGCCCCTCATACAGGAGGAGGAGGTGGCGGCTCGGGGGGTCTTGTGCCCCTCGTACAGGACTGCGGCGGCTCGGGGGGTCCTGTGCCCCACATACAGGAGGCGGCGGCTCTGGTGGTCCTGTGCCCCTCCTACAGGAGGAGGTGGTTCTGGGGGTCCTGTGCCCCTCATACAGGAGGAGGAGGCGGCTCTGGGGGTCCTGTGCCCCTCATACAGGAGGAGGCGGCGGCTCTGGGGGTCCTGGCCCTTACGGAGGGGGGGGGTGGGGGGTCCTGTGCCCCTCGTACAGGAGGAGGAGGGGGTTCTTTTCCCTGTCCCCAAAGGGAGGCGGGTTGGGGGTTTGTGAAACGGGTGGGTGGTGGAGGTCTGGGGGACTTTCCCTCGTACCAGGACGGGGCGGCGGACCTGCGGGGTCCTTGTATATAGGACGGGGTCTGGTGTGGTTTTATTCCCCGAGAGTTGGTTGGGGTCATGTGCCACTTTTACAGAACGGGTTTCCCTGTGAAAAGAACCTCGGGGCCCTTTGTTGCCTCTTTTGGTTGGCGGTTTGCTGCTCTGGGGTTTTGTGCCCTCTCGTTTGTTTTGTGGCAGGCTTGGGGGTTCTCTGTGCCTCAAAAGGGAGTGGGGGCTCGGGGTACATTTGCCCTTCAACAGGAAAGGCGCGGGCATTCCTTCTCAACTAGGAGGGGAAAATCTTTCAACAAAGGAGGGGGCGGCTTTGTAATTCTGGTCACAGAAGGAGGAGCGGGGCCCTTCCCATAAAAAAGGGAAGGAGGAGGTAGGTCCCCTAATAAAACGTTTGGGGGTCTTCCTTAATAAGGGGAAAAGGACGGCGGTCTGGGGGCCTGTGCCCCTATACAGGAGGGGCGGTGGGGGTGGCCCTTTTGGGGCTCTGGGGGTTCCTGTGCACCTACAACTGTTGGAAAGGAGGGGCTTGGGGGCCCTGTGCCCCTCAATCAGGAGGGGGGGCGGCTTGGGGATCCTGTGCCCTCCTACAGGAGGAGGGGGTTCTGGGGGTTCCTGTGCCCCTCATACAGCTGGAGGAGGAGGGGGCTGTGGGGGTCCTGTGCCCCTCATACAGGAGGAGGAGGAGGCGGCTCGGGGAGTCCTGTGCCCCTCATACAGGAGGGGGCGGCGGCTCTGGGGGTCCTGTGCCCCTCGTACAGGAGGAGGCGGCGGCTCTGGGGGTCCTGTGCCCCTTTCATTACGGGAAGGAGGAGGCGGCTCTGGGGTCCTGTGCCCTCATAAGGAGGAGGGGGCGGCGGCTCTGGGGGTCCTGTGCCCCTTACAGGAGGAGGACGGTCTGGGGGTCCTGTGCCATACAGGAGGAGGAGGCGGCTGGGGGTCCTGTGCCCCTCGTACAGGAGGGGGGCGGCTCGGGGGGTTTCTGGGGCCCTCTCAGGAGGAGGAGGCGGCTCTGGGGGTCCTGTGCCCCTCATACAGGAGGAGGAGGTGGCGGCTCTGGGGGTCCTGTGCCCCTCATACAGGAGGAGGCGGCGGCTCTGGGGGTCCTGTGCCCCTCATACAGGTGGAGGGGCGGCTCTGGGGGTCCTGTTGCCCCTTACAGGAGAGGGGGGCGGCTTGGGGGTTTCCTGTGCCCCTCATACAGGAGGAGGCTCTGGGGGTCCTGTGCCCCTCATACAGGAGGAGGCGGCTCTGGGGGTCCTGTGCCCCCATACGGAGGAGGGGGGCTTGGGGGTCCTGTGCCCTCATACAGGAGGAGGGGCGGCTCTGGGGGTCCTGTGCCCTCATACAGGAGGAGGGGAGGGGTTCGGGGGGTCCTGTGCCCTAATAAGGAGGGGGGGGGCCCTTGGGGGCCCCCTGTGCCCCTCTACAGGAGGAGGGGGCCGTGCCCTCTTGGGGGGTTGGGGGCCCGTCCCCCCTCATACAGGGGGAGGGGGGGGAGGGGGGCCCCTGGGGATCCTGTGCCCCTCTACAGGGGAGGAGGGGGTCTGGGGGTCCTGTGCCCCTCTACAGGAGGGGTGGCGGCTTGGGGGCCCTGTGCCCCTCAACAGGGAGGGGGGCTCTGGGGGTCCTGTGCCCCTCTACAGGAGGGGGGGCGGCGGCTCGGGGGGTTTCTGTGCCCTTACCAGGAGGAGGCGGCTCTGGGGGGTCCTGTGCCCTCATACAGGAGGAGGGGGCGGCTCTGGGGGTCCTGTGCCCCTCATACAGGAGGAGGAGGCGGCTCTGGGGGTGCTGTGCCCCTCATACAGGAGGAGGAGGCGGCTTGGGGGTCGTGCCCCCCCATACAGGAGGAGGGGCGGTCTGGGGGTCCTGTGCCCCTCATACAGGAGGAGGCGGCGGCTCTGGGGGTTCTGTGCCCCTCATAAAGGAGGAGGAGGAGGAGGCGCTGTCCCCTTTGATGTTGCGGGCGCCCCCAGGCCTCTTTGATGTGTGTCCTGGTGGAGGTGGTGCTGTGTGACAGATGGTGTCAGCGCCGCTCCACCTCCTCTCCCTCCTCCTCCTCCCTTGCTGTGTGCGGCTCTGCAGGCTGCAGCGGGCTCAGTTGTCCTGTCAGGATGGAGCTACATGGGGGCTGCTGAGGATGCTGGGGGGCTGTGGGGATCTGGGGGTGCTGAGGATGCTGGGGGGCTGCTGAGGATACTGGGGGGCTGCTGAGGATGCTGGGGGGCTGCTGAGGATCTGGGGGCTGCTGAGGATGCTGGGGGGCTGCCCCTGGATGGACGGGATCCCTGGATGCTGGAGGTGTGAACGCCGGACATTGTGACTCCTGCAAGGTGGACGGATCTATTTCTATTTACTGTGCGGATGATTGCTTGCCTGTGCCACTGTGTATGATGTGAGGGGGTGTCCTATATACCGGGGGCCGGGCGTCCTATATACCGGGGGTCGGGCGTCTTTTTCCCGGGGGCCCCGGGGTCCTATATACCGGGGGCCGGGCGCCCTTATCCCGGGGGCCGGGGTCCTTTACCGGGGAGGGACGGGGTCCTATATACCGGGGGCCGGGCGTCCTATATACCGGGGGCCGGGCGTCCTATATACCGGGGGCCGGGCGTCCTGTATACCGGGGGCCGGGTTCCTTTTATTCCGGGGGGGGGCGGGGGTCCTGTAAAACGGGGGCCGGCGTCTTATTACCGGGGGCCGGGCGTCCTTATCCCGGGGGCCGGGTTCCTTTTATCCCGGGGGCCGGGCGTCCTTTACCGGGGGCCTGGCGTCCTGTATACCGGGGGCCGGGCGTCCTGTATACCGGGGGCCGGGCGTCCTGTATACCGGGGTCGGGCGTCCTTATTCCCGGGGCCCTTTTACGGGGCCGGGCGTCTTTTTCCCGGGGCCGGGCGTCCTAATTTTCCCGGGGGGCCGGGGCTTTTTTCCCGGGGGCCGGGGCCTTTATACCGGGGTTTGGGGCCCTATATCCCCGGGGCCCGGGGCCCCGGGCGCCCAATATTTTTAAGGGGGGGCGGGCGCCTTTTTCCCGGGAAGGGGGCCGGGGCCTGTATAGGGGGCGGGCGTCTTATTACCGGGGCCGGGCGTCCTATACCGGGGCGGGCGTCCTTATCCCGGGGGGGGGCGTCCTGTATACCGGGGGGGGCCCTTTACCGGGGGCCGGGCGCCCTTATAGGGGGCGGGGTCCCTTTACCGGGGGCCGGGGTCCTGTATCCGGGGGCGGGCGTCCTGTATCCCGGGGGGGGGGTCCATAACGGGGGGGGGCCCCCCCTTTTTCCCGAGGGCCGGGGTCCTTATACCGGGGGAGGGCTCTTAACCGGGGGCGGATCCTGTATACCGGGGAGCCGGGCGTCCTATATACCGGGGGACGGGCGTCTTATATACTGGGGGCCAGCCATCTGCAGGTTTGCTCGTGGCCGGGCCCTTCCTGTGGGCTGCCATCTTTGCCCTGGCACAGCGGGTACAGCTGCCTGTGATCATCATGTATGAATGAGCAGCAGATGCCGGGGAGGCGGCGCGGCTGCTGCTGCGGGGAGGAGAGGGCGCTGCGTTTCACCTGCGGATGGCTGCGGTGCCTCCAGAATCTCCGATGAGCACGGGACGGGCAGCAGGTGCCCCTATCGATTTGGCCGGGGGGGCCCCGTCCAGGTGCCTGCTTCGGTGTGGGGGGGCCCTGGGGCCCGCTCTCCCCAGGTGCCCGTTGGTGTCCGTCCCCCGGTCCCCGTATCCGGTGTAGGGCCGCTTCCCCGTCACCGGCCTCCTCTCTGCCGTTTGATGTTGACGGATCTGGTTCTGATTAGATCAATGCTTTCTTCCCTTTGCAGAGAGGAGACCCCTGGCCGGACCCCGCTGACTTCAGGGAGGGCGCGGAGATCACAGCCCACATTAGCGAGCCATGAGCGCAGGAGCGGCGGCGGCGCCGCGGGTGACTCATCTCACCGATGACAGCAGCAGCTTCAGGGAGGACGCCCCGCGGCCGCCCGTCCCCGGCCAGGAAGGCCAGGCGCCCTGCAGAAGACCCCTCTGCAGGAGGAACGGGGATGGTTTGGGGGAGCCGGAGGGGAGCACCTCCCCGGACTGCCCTCTGGCCAGGTGGACCAAGTCCCTGCCCTGCTTACTGGGCGACCAGGACGGGGCCCATCTCTTCCGGAGCTTCTTGGAGAGGGAGAAATGTGTGGATACTTTAGACTTCTGGTTCGCCTGCAATGGCTTCAGGCAGATGGACATCAAGGACCCCAAAACGGTGAGGGTGGCCAAGGCGATCCACAAGAGGTAATGGGACCCACGCGTGGGGGGCCCAGCGACCAGCCCGCCACCAGGGGCTTCATAAGGGACTGCATCAAGCGGCAGCACCTCCACTCCACCATGTTTGACCGAGCTCAGGCCGAGATCCAGAGCTTGATGGAGGACAATGCCTACCAGATGTTCCTCACCTCGGAGATACTGGAATCGTCAGGAGGGGGGAAAGGGAAGCGCGACCTCCCCGCCGACCCGGGACCCAAAAAACTGCTCGGCTGCTGCCTGCCCCCCCTGAACGAGGAGGAGGAACTCCGCTGCGCGAACCCGAACACCACTGGCTGTGTGCTGGGGCTGTCCAGCCAAGCCCTGAGAGCGACTGCAAGCTCCAGAGCCAAGGAGACCATGGACACCTGCTACAGGTAGGGGCTGCTCACCCTGTCTCCATGACCTCATGACGGCAGGTCTCAGACAGCATTGCATATGTATTCACACCCCATGGCGGCAGGTCTCACACAACATTGCATTGATTCCCCCCCATGCGGAGGTTCCCAACATTGCATCTGTATTTACCCCCATGGGGGCAGGTTAGCAATGATATGTATTCCCAACCCCGTGACGGCAGTTCAGAAGAATGCATATTTTTTCCACCGTGACGGCGGTCTCAGACAGTTGCATAGTATTCACACTCTGCGGCAGGTCTCAAGGGGATGCATTTGTATTCACACTCTGACGGGGTCTAGCTTGCTTTGTATTCACACCTCAGGCCCAAATTGCATATTATTTCAACTCTGGGGGAGGTTAGACGCTTGATATTATTAACCCTGCGGGGGTTCGCCTTTGCATATGTTTCACACCAGGGGCGGAGGTTTTCCCCATTGCATTGATTCACCCCCAAATGCGGCAGGTCTCACAGCTTTGCATTTATTCACCCCCCAATGGGGGGTCTCAAATCTATGTTTAACCCCTCTGAGGCAGGTCTAGCATTGCATTGTATTCACATAAGGGGATCAGCTTGCATATGTATTAAACCCCTCATGGGGAGGTCTCGAAAATTGCATATGTTTTCACACTCATGGGAGGTCCCCGCATTGCATATGTATTCACACCCCATGACGGCAGGTCTCAGACAGCATTGCATATGTATTCACACCCCATGCCGGCAGGTCTCAGCATTGCATATGTATTCACACCTCATGACGGCAGGTCTCAGACAGCATTATGTATTACACTCATGCGGAGGTCTCAGACAGATTGCTATTATTCAACCCCATGGGCGGGTCTCAGCATTGTATGTTTCACCCTCATGCGCAGGTTCAGGCATTGCTATTATTAAACCCTAGGCGGGTTTCCCCAATTGCATATGTTTTACACCTCAGGTTCAGATTGCAATTATTCACCCCTAGGCGGCGGGTTTCTCGCATTCCCTATGTATTCACCCCTCATGGCGGAGGTCTCGGCGG
>JAODAL010069572.1:0-16287 GCA_025379985.1 Phyllomedusa bahiana | reverse complement strand
AAGCTGGTACACTGCTGCCCTACCACTATATTGGTCACTTTTATGGTGGTTATATACATCTGCAGAAGCCTTTGAAAAAATGCTGTCTACCATAAAAAGGGTCACTTTTATGGAAGTAATATACATTTCGCAAGCCTGTTTTACTTTGGGTTTTCTCCCCAATTATATGGTTCATTTGAAAGGGGGGTTTTATATACATCGGGCAGAGCCGGGGAAACACTAGTATATACCACAAATTTTTGGTCACTATAAAATTATATTTTTAATTATTTTAAAGACGGGTTTTTTGGGGGTCTTTTGTAACTGATCAGAAAATTATTTGTAGGGGTTTTTAATTAAAGTAAAACAAATTTGGGGGAAATTTTGTGGTCGTGTTTGGGGGGTTATAATCAGGTCCTTATGTAATAAAGCGTTTTTTGGGGAAATTTTGGGTTTTTTGGGTAAAAAGTTGATTTGATTGGTAGCAGTATGAGGGTTTTGAAAATTTTTAGGTGAGATATTTGCCCCTTGTATTATTTTAAAATTAAATTCAAAACAGCATTTTCCTGGTACTTTGGTCGGTGGTCAGGGAGGGTGGGCCATCCAAAAGTTTTGCTATGGGCCCGGTTTTCCCTTTTATTTTACCCCCCCGGTTTTGGTCCCTTAAAAAAATTGGCCCAGGGGACTTGGGTAGGTATAAAAGGTGAAAGGAAAAGGAGGTTTCTAAAATGTTGTTTTTGGTTTAATTCCACAGAAAACCGAGCCCTGGCCAGGAGAAGATTTCAGGTTTGGTCGGGGCCCGGGATGGAAAAAAAAAAGGGGAAAAAGAAAAGGCCTCATCAGGGGGAAAGGGGCCCTTTCTTGAGTCCTAAATGAAAAGTGCCAAGTGTAATCATTTATATTACTTCAGAGCCTGTATACAACGGGTCTCTACCACAAACGGGTTTTGCTGTAAGGAAATTTAATAAAACACCCCGGCAGGGGTTTCCTACAACGGGTTTATCTACCTCTAAAAGATCATTTTTAGGGGTGGGTGATAATATGTCGGGAATGATTTGCCTCGTAAAAACGATATTCACATGTGTGGTCGTTTTTGGGTCTGGCAGTTTATTTAATTTTTAAGAAAAAATTTTTTTTGGGTTTTTTGGTATTGGTATTTTTTTTAGTTATTAATCATTTGAAGGGTATATTTTATTAAAATTTTTAAAGGTTTTTTTATTTGGTGCCCTTTTTTTAAAAAGGTTTATTCACTGTCATACGTAGGTGAGTGCTTTTGAAAAAGCAAATTTCTCAATACTGAATCCGCCAAAATTAGGACAAAATCCTGTGCTATACAAAGCCTAAATTTTCCCTTTTTAAAAAATTTCCTCCCCAAAATATGCCCAAATCAGGCATTTTTATGAAGCATGCTTTGAAGAGAAAATTTTTCCCTTTTTCAAACAATTTTTTTTTGAACAAAAATTTATTGCTGTTCAATGTTGCATTCTAGAAAACAATTTAATGTAAACAAATTACTTAGTTTAAGAAGCAAAAGGTTTCATACAAAACAAAAAGTCAGTGAGTTTCCATTGATATATTATTTGTTAAATTTCTTTTTACAACAGACAGATCTGCCATTCCTTTTTGGAAAAACCCAAAAATCCAAAGTTTAAACAGATTTGTAATTGACATTTTTCAATTTTCCCCTATTTAATTAAATTTATCTCAAAATTTTGGGGCACATGGATAACACAGAGGGGGACAAGTAGGGAATTTGGGGCTGGTTTAAAATATGGCGGCCTTTGCACCACAAACCAACAGGGGGTAATTTTTCTAAAAAATTTATGTGGAACAAAATTTGGGCTTTTTTGTTTGATCGGGCTTTCCCGCCTTTTTTTTTGGCGAAATTCTGCCCCTTTCCCGGCCGAATCCCCGCTGTCGGGACGCAGGATGGGTTTTAAAACGCACGTTTTCCCCATTTTCCCACGCCCCAGCATGAAGGGGGGGCCAGTGGGCGCGGTGTGGGGGGGCTTGGGAAAGGCTTCCGGGGGGGCGGACCGGCACCCCTGTAAAAACTCCGGGGCATGTACATGGGGGGGGTTCGGCCCAAAGCAGGGGGCGGGGGCAGCCCCCGGGCCAAGGTTTTCCGAAAGAAACCCTTTTTTTATTTTGGTCAAAATGCTCCCGGAAAGGGGCCGAAGGAAGGGGGGAAAACCGGAACATGACGGGGAAAGCGATAAAAGGGAATGGGCGACAAAAAATCTCGGGGCCCCTGGGGCCTCTCCCCCCCCCAACCCCCTTTAAGGGGGGGATATGTTTTTGGAAAAAATCGCCTTTAAAAGGGGGAAAAAACAGTGGCCCGAAAAGACGGGAAAACGTAAAAAATAAACATAAAAAAAAAAAAATCATTTTCCAAAACTTTAAAAAACGGCGCAATACCCCAGAATTATAAATTTTTAAATTTTTCCCGGGGGAAAAAACAGAAAATTCAAATTCTGAAAACCTTTTTCCCTCATTGGTCGGCATAACCCGGGTCAATCAGAATAGGGCGACAGTGAACCATTAAAAACCTATGGGGAAGGATTACCAACAAATCCACGGGGGGGACAGTTCAAAATACAGAAAAAAATGGTGAAAAAACTGATTAGTAGCAGCGGGGGTTTGGGCGTGGCCAACAGAATAGGAAGCGCAAAACCAATTATACCCTATGAGAAGTTTGACCAATCAGAATCCCGGGGGACGTTCAAAATAAGTAAAAATTTTGAAAAGAGCTGTTTGGGTTAAGAAAGGGGGGACTTGGTACTCAGCCAATCAGAAAGGAGCGCAAGACCCATTTACCTAGGGAGAAATTGACCAAATTAAAAAAGGGAGCGACAAAGTGCCATTATACCTAGGGAGAAGTTTTCACCAATAAAAAATAAAAGGGCGGGGCAGTTAAAAATACATAAAAGAAGAAAAGAGCTGATTGGCTGAGTGCGGGGGTTGGCATCCCAGCCAATCAAGCGCGGCTATTTCCCCCCATTATAGTCTATGGAGAGATGGGCGAAATGCAATCTGGGCCTGGGGCGCCGTGGGGCATGGAGAAATGAAAAAAATTAAAATTTTTTTATTGTGAAAACTTTATCAGATAAAGCGCTGAAACCTTTTTAAAAATAAAGCACTTAAATCCCTAACAACGCGTTTGTCCCCAGAGGGGGCCCTACTAGGGAATTGCAATGAGAGAATTCCGGGAAATACATAATTTAAATTTTTTTAAGTATTCTCTTTTGGTCGGCATAAACCACCAAAATCGTAGGGGGCGACAGGGGCCCATTATATCCTATGGAAACTTTTACCAATCAAATGGAGCGACAATGCCCCCATTCAAACCTATAAAGGGGAGTTTTCCCCAATCAAAATAGGAGCGACAAAGACCCATTATACCATGGAGAAGTTTTTGACCAACAAAATCAAGGCAAAACATTTTCAAAATACGAAAAATCAGAAAAGTCTGAGGGGTTTTGAACTAGGGGGGCTTGGCTATCCCACCAATCAGAGCGCGACTACTTCTCCCATTATAGTTTAGGAGAGATGTGCGCTCTAAAAATTCCCACTCAGCGCCGGCGGCATGAAGTATTAATAAAAAAATTTTTGAAATTAAAGTGTAAAACATTATCAGATAAAGGCAAAAACCCTCTTTAAAAATAAAGCAGTTAAAAACCCGAAAAAACGCGTTTGTCCCCGGGGAACCGGCGCTAAAAGGGAATTGCAATAAAAAAACCCGGGAAAATACGAAATTTCAAATTGTTTAAGCTATTCTCTTTGGTGGGCAAAAACCCCCAAAACAGAAAGGAGCGACAGTGGCCCTTTTAAAACCATGGAAGAATTGCCCATCAGAATAACGACCAATGCCCATTATACCTATGGCGAAAAATTGACAATCAAATAAAAGGGCGGGCAGTTAAAAAATACATAAAAATCAGAACAACTGATTGGTTTAAGCGGCGGGGTCGCCAGCTTAGCCAATCAGAGCGGACTACTTTCTTAGAGTTCTTGGGCAAAAGAAATTCGGCGCGCTCTGTGATTGGCTTTAAATTAAAAAAAAGGGCCCTTTTTTGGGCCAATGGGAGAGCGAGCACGCTCCAATGGGGTTTTCAATGCAATCTGAAAAAAAAACTGTACAAAGGCCCAAAAACAAATTATAAGACCGAATGGGCCTGATTTTGTATATAAAAAGATCAAAAATTGGGGATAACAAAAAAAAAAAATATTTAAATCAATAAAATCATGTTTATTTCTTTATTTTGTAGCACCCATACTATTGATCCTTGGATAACGAAAATAAAAAAAATAAACAGGATTTTTTGATTTAATTTTTTTTAGTTCGTTCCCCCCATATTTAAAAAAGGGGGAAAAACATGTCAGAAAAGGGGGAAAGGGCTGAACATAAAAGAAAAACATATGTAAAAAAAAAAATAATTTTCCAAAACTCGAGAACGGCAAAATTTAAAAAAGAATTATGATATTGAAAATTGCCGGGAAATAAAAGTAATTCAATTCAAAAAACCCCTTTTCATTGGCCCGGCAAAAAACCGGCCAATCGGGAATAGGAGCGCCCAGTGAACCTTTAAAAACCTAGGGGGAAGGTTTAAAAAAAACCCAATCAGAATCCACGGGGGCAGTTCAAAATACATTTAAAATGGTGAAAAAAGTTTGATTGGGTTTGAGTTTAGGGGGGGCTTGGCTGCTCAACCAACAGTTTTGGAGCTACAAAGACCCTTTATATCCTATGGAGGGTTTGGCCAATCAATATTCAAAGGGGGGACAGTTCAAAATACAGAAAAAAGACAGAAAAGGGGCTGTTTGGGTTTTTGAGCAAAGCGGGGGTTTGGGCAACCCAACCCAATCAGAGCACGAGCTATTTTTCTCACTGATTTTTTAGGGGAAAAAAAAAGGAAAGAGCGAGCTCTTTTTTGGTGATTGGCTAAGTCAAAAGGGGGCCGGTTTTTTGGCCCAAATGGGAAAGCGAGGGGACACTCCTAGGGTTTTTTTCCCGGGCAATCTGAACGCAAACTGTACATGGTCGAAAAAAAAAATTATAATACTCCCCAAAAGGTTGCCCCCGATGTGTTTATAAAAGGGAATAAAAATTTTGGGAAAAACCCCAAAAATTTGATGGGCTCGATTTAAAAATGGGGTCTATCTGAGGGGCGAAGTCCAAGGCAGCGCGGAATGTTTTGTTAATGTGCTCGGGTCGACACTGGGAGCAGTACTCTCGTTTCCTCAATGTTTGCTCCAAAACCCAAATCCCCCCTCAAGCAAAAATCCGTTTGGGAGGTCCAAAAACGCCCAGCAGGCCATAATTTTGGATATATGATTATAAAATTTCCAACCCGGGCCAAAACTTTTCTAAATGGGTGTTCGCCAAAAATCGTTTTCAAAACATAGGGCCAACCTTAGGGCAACCCTTTGAAAAAATCGGGAACCTCTCAGCAACATGTGTGCCACATCTCCCATTGGCTTATGTGCTTTTCCCATTTGTGTCTTTTCCCGGGATTTAAACGAAAAACTTTGGGTTTAGGGGAAAAATTTTTAGAGGAAAACCTCATCTATTATTGTCCTTTGTGGGATTCCCCTCAAAATGTGTTCTTTTGGGCCTTAAATTTTTATGTTTCCACCATTTTGGTTTTTTGGCTTTTGATAAATTTTTTTCTTTAAAATACCCCCGGTTTTTTCTTTCTAATACTTTTGTAATGCTTTTCCGGGGCCCGAAATCCGTTCCTTTAGTTATGTAGCAAAAAAGGGGGACAAAAAAGTTGGCACGTATTTTCAAAGACAATCCGGAACGGATTTTGCTGCACAGATAAATTTACCAAAATGAAGAAAAAAAATTTGGTTTGCTTAGGGGACGGGAAATTTATTTTGGGTCACCAGAAATGGGACAAGTGGGGAAAAAATTTAAACATCTATGTGGAAAACACTTTTTTAAAACCAATCGCTTTAAGGGAACAGTATTGGAGGATTAACCTAGACAAAAAAAGGCCCCACAAACCAAAATTTTTTTCCCCCGGGCCCCTGGACATTACATTTAATGTCACAGCACATAAGCTTTTCCCCCAAAGGATTTTTGGTGCCCAATAGAAAACCAATCAGGACACCCCCATGCATTTCTTTTTGTGTTTTGGACAACGGAGAGTGGCCTGGGATTTTTTTGGAAAGGGGGCCACAAAGTGATTGATGTACGGAGCCCGGGTTTCAGAATGTCACCCTTAGGGCTTAAAAACAGTTTTTGTCTTTCCCAACCCCAAAAAATACTTTCCAAAAGGGGGGCCCTGGCACTAATTTGACTACGGGAAAGCCCCAAACATTACGGGGAATCTATTAAAATGTAAAAGTAAGCTGTTGATAAAAACCTAACACACACAGTAAAAAGGGTTTAAACAGGTTTTTTTTCACAATTACATTGTAACTCCAAACAAACTTACAAAAATACTCAACTAGAAAAGAAAGGGCCCCAAGTGGGGATGCCCACAAGGGGGTTTTGTATTTGTAAACAAAATTTTGGTATTTTGGGCCCAAAAATTTAAGGCAAGCCATTTTGAAATCTTTTCTTTAAACCCAAATTTTTGGGGAAGCCTTGGGTGAAACCCAGTTTGGGAGGACCCAAACACAGTGAGTTTTTCCCAGGGGCCCCCCACCAAAGGGCCCCCCCAAACCCCACTTTTCTAGTCCCCCCTCAAGTAAAACTTTGGGTGAGTTTGGCCTTTTGGGAGCCATTAACATTTGGGTGCTTGGCACACAGTTGGGGGGAAAAACCTGTGTGGCCCATCTCCCCCCCGGACGGGGGTGACCCCCCATATCGTTGGGACCCTACCCCTATCCAAAAAAAACCCCCACCGGGCCCACTTGAAAAAAAACAAAAAAAAACCATCCCAACCAACATACCCTTCTGTTTGGCACTTGTTAGCCATGGGTGCCCTTGGCTTGCGGACAGGGCGGGGTTGGTTGGGCCGGCCGCTCTTGGCCCTCTTTTACCTTGTTTCTTGGAAAGGGGGCCCAAAGGGTTGGGAAAAACCTTTTTCCACGCCCAGGTAAAAGGCTCATTTCCTTCTCTCCCATCCATGGCATGGGGGCTGATGAAAAAGTAAGGGAAAGTGGGAAAGAGGGTGCCTGTTGGACGAGCCCCCACCGGGCCCCATCTCATACCAAAAAACCTCCCCACTGGTTAGAAAAACAGTGGTTGTTTAAACCCCGGGATTTTGGGGCGGCTACAATCCCCGATCCAGGGCACCCACAACAATGGGGGGTGGTTTTGGATGAAATACTGGGATATGTTACCCTTTCTCCGGACCCAAATTCCGCTCATTTGAACGAGCCATGATGGGTCATGAGCTCCAACGCTTTTTCCCAAACCTGGCACCCCGTGCTGTCTTTATCCTGAGCCGGGAAAAGGGCCAGTAAAACGCTGCAAAAGCTCTTCAGTAAAATTTGGGGGAAAACTGGGCTGGTGGTGGGGGGCTCAGGGGGGCCCAAGTTCCCCACACGGGACCTTCACCGGGCTGCTCCGCAAAATGCTGATGAAGGCCGCCCGGGCCCGGGCAATCATCTTTTTTCAACCCCCAAAAAAGAAAGGAAGAAAATGATTACCCAAACAAACATTCGGGGGGGATGTGCCCATAGCAGAAAATTAACCACAAAACCATTTTTAATTTTGCACTTAGGTCTTTCAAGGACTGGAAATGGGGGAGGGGGGCCAAATTGTCCCTTCAAAAAAAACCCCCATAGCGTATGACAAAAAAAAGGGCCCGTTTGGGCCCTTAAAAAGGGATGAAGGCGGGCCTTCAATTTTTTCAAGGGGGGGAATTGGGAGTGAAACACAGTGGTTGGGGGTGGGGGAGTGAGTCGTGGACGGTCTGAATATTCCACAAACACCCTTCTACACAGACATGTTTGGGGGGCAAAAGCCACCCAAACATGAAAACACTTTTTGAAGTTTGGGGCCCGGTTTTTTTTTCAAAGGGGTTTGAAAGTGGGGTGGCGGAGGGAAAAAATTTAGCTGCTATGGGGTTCTCTGAAAACTACCTCGAGTTTGACACAACCCCCGGGAGGGGTCCCCCAAAGGGCCCAAGGTTGCCAATAAACAGAAAACGGGCCCAAACCCATTAACCAGTTTTTCTTGAAAGGGGCTTGGTGGGACAGGGCAAAGGGGGGTGTGCGGGGGTTAGCGTCAAATAACAAAAGACAAGAGTAGAACGACTGGGGCCCAATTTTAAAATGCAGGTTTTTTTGCCTTACCAAACACTTCCAAAAAAGGGACCAACAATTTCAGGGCCCCAAAAGGCAGGTAATGTGTGGACCCCCCGGAAAAAAGTCCCCCTAATGCACATTGTGAAACCTTAAATTTTCCTGGGGCAAAAAACTTTGAAAAGGCTCGGAAAAGGGGTTTTTGTACAAAAACAGGGTTTTTGCTAAAACCCTAAATTTGGGAAAAAAATTTCCAATGCTTTTAAAAAATTTTTTCTTTAACAATCATACAGTCTTTCCCCCCTTTTGCGACTGTGGGGTAAAATATAAAAGACAGCAAGGGAAAATGTGTCTTACAATCTAATAAAAAAACAATGAAATTAAAAACAACCGGGCAGCCTTTTGGTGTGAAAAGTGACATGCAGTAAGATGCCCCTTTTTTACAAAATGAGCCCCAAGGGGAGTTTAAAAGGAGTTTTCTCAAAACCCGGGCCCCTAAAGGAAAAAATTTACACTCCTACTTTACAATGCGGGAAAAAAAAAACATTATCCAGTGATCACCTTGCCAGATATGGGGGCCCTTCAAAAGGTACCAAAAATAAACCCCCGGGTGTTCACATAGAGGGGCAACCAACACAACACCCCATTTGGATATGCTACACTTGTCGACCTATCACTTCAAAATTAAAACACCCTCCACAACCCAGAAAATCCTTCAAGCACCCCCCCAGCCATTTGTACTTACCAGAATTTAAGACTCAGGACAAACCCACGGCTCCAAAAACCTTAATCCCGCTCGGGGGCGAAGATGGCCCCCTTCCCCCGAAATTTCCCCAAGGGAAACAAAACCGGGGTCCCCCGCCATTTGGGCCGCCTCAGCCAGCTGTTCTTGACAACCCGGGACTGGTTTGGGGGTGCGCTGCCTCAACCCCCTCAAGATTGACAAAAGCTCCCCGGAAAGGACGCCACAAACCCGGGCTTCTTACCATGGGAACCTGCCCAGAGAAACCGGGCCCAAAAAGGGATGATTTATTGGCCAAAAAAACGGGGACAAAGAAAAAAATTGCTCAAGAACAGCCCTTAACCCATGCAAATTGGGGTGCTGCTAACTACCAATAAACAACCTTGCCTACAAAGAAAGGGTGATAAAGGCTAACACCCTCTACACAAGCTAACAATAGAGGCAAACCAAATTGGGGAGGAAGGGGAAAAAACACTACAAAGCTCAGGGCACAGTATATCATGATTAGACTTGATGTAAACCCGGGTGCCCTTTTTACGAAACCCACTTCTCTGGAGGCCCCCAAAAAAATAAGGCACAATTTAATACCCCACCCCCCAAAAAATTTCCCCCCCTCCCCTTACTCAAAAATAGGGTTTCAAAGGGGGGCCGGACCCATCCCATTTACCCAACAGAAAAACCCTTTGGGCACACCAATCGTGGGGTTTAAAAAATTAAACCCAAGCAGGGAGTATGTAGCTAGTGGCAACTTTTTGGCAGCTGGGAAAAATCACTTACCCCTCAAAAGAATCTATTCTTTCCCGGCAGGGAAAAATTGCGACTCTTGCTTTCGGGGCCCCCCCCCTTTTCCGGCCTCCCGGGCCCCCGGGAAAACCAGGGGGGGAAGTCGGGGGCGAGGGGAGCAATGGAATAGAGCCGCCAAAGGGGGACAGAAAACGAAAGGGGGAAAAATGGCTGAGGGGCCAGAAACCCCTGCGAATGATTTTGGGGAGGGGGTGCATAAGAGCAAGAAGGCTGGGGGTCAAATTTGCTCTGTGTTCCCCCCGTTTGAAAGGGCAGGGGGGGGTATCCCCCCGGTTTCCCCAGCGCAACACCGCCGAAAACCCCGTCCATCAAATCCTTTTTAAGGCCCCGGGCACTCGATTGGGTTTTCAGGGTCCATGGCAGCTGTGAAACCCTCCTAGGATTTTGAAGGGGCAACGACAGGGGAATCTGAAAATTTTTTATAATTTAGGTGAAGCGCAATTTTCTAATTTCCCCCGGGAAAACCCCCCACTTTCGCCCACCACCTGGCGAAAGGGGCGGGGGGGGTTGGGCCCGCAGGTGTGAAAACCCCCTCGGGAAGCCGCCATACATTTAGGCGCAGGCCCTTTCCCCCGAAAAAAATTATGTGGGGAAAGTCAAGGTTTTAAAACATTCCCTTCAAAAAATTCATTTGTGTTGCTTTTTTTGGCCCTTATCCCCCAAATTTTTATTAAAACAAACCAAATAAAACCCCCAAAAAAAATGGTTTTAAAATTTTTTGTTTTTATTTGGGGGGGGGGGCCAAGGGGGGGAGTGGGGGGTTTTTTTTTTACCAACGGGAACCCCTTCCCGTTGTGTTTTTTTGATTTCCCCGCCGTGGTAAAGTTTTTTAGTTTAGATTGCCTTTTTAAAAAACCCATATGAGCTCGCTCGCTCTCCCACTGCATTTGTTTTTTTCCTTTGAAATCTAGGAAAATATTTGCGGGTCCCGTTTGGGGGGAAGCTGGAAAGACCCCCGCCGCTTCAACCAATAGGTTTTTTGGCCCTTTTTTCTGTTTTTTGAACTGTCCCGCCAAGAATTTTTTTGGTCAATTTTTCTCCATAGGGTTTGAAATTTGGGGCCCCTGTGTCCCATTCTGTTTTGGGGCCCAAATTCTCCTCCCTTTGGATTTTTAAAGGGCCCCGGGGCCGCCTTTTCCGGTTGGGGGGGGGGTTTTTGGGCCCGACCCTTTAGGGAAAAGCTTTAAAAAATTTGGTTCTGGGATTTCCCGGAAATTCCTTTATTGGGGAATTAAACCCTTTTTTCCTTTCGGGTCTTTCGACAAAAAGGGGGGGGCGGGGGGTTTTTAATGTTTTTTTAAAGGAAGGGGTTTTGCCTTTAATTTATTGTTTTACACGTTTTTTAAAAAAGTTTTTTTTTTTTTCTTCATGCCCCCCCCGGCGCCGGGGGCCTTCCCCCAGATTGCCTTGCGGATCTCTCCCCTAGACTTCAATGAAAGGGGGAAACTGGGCTCTGATTGGCTTTGGGTACCAAGCCCCCGCTAAAACTTAACCAATCAAGCTTTTTTGCTGCATTTTTACTGTATTTTGAACTTTCCCGCCTTTTTTGTTTTTTGTTTGGCCAAAATTCTCCAAATTTGGGGACTTTTGTCCTTTCTGGGGGTTTCCCCCTTTGGGGGAAAGGGGGCCAGCCTCCTTTGATTGGCAATTGTTCTCCATAGGTTTTAAGGGGGACACTGTCTCTTTCTGATTGGCGGGTTTAGCCGAAAAGGGAAGGTTAAAAAATTTGATTTTTTTTTTCCCACAACTTAATACCCAATTCCTTTGTGCGCCGGTGCCCGGCGGAAAAATGCGTTGTTCGGGATTTTATTAATGTAGTTTTGTAGCCCTTTTTCTGATTGGACCGGGGGTTGTCCCCCGACCAATGGAAAGGTTTCAGAATTTAATTTATGTTTTTAGGCCCAAAATTTCCAAAATCCTAATTCTGGGGGAATTAGGTTATTTGGAAAAGTTGGATTTTGTTTTTGTATTTTTTTCTTTTTGGGGTTTGAGCCTTTTCTGGGAATTTTTTCGCCTTTTTAAAGGAATTTTTTGATTCATACTCCGCCCCGACTGTGGAATGTTTTCTCGCTGTTTTCCGCCTTCTGCATCGGAAAGATTTTCGCGCAGTCCGCACATTCCCTAAAGTCCGGCACAAAAGCCCACCATGGCGGGGGCAGGGAATTTTTCCCCCGCATGTTGGGGGTTTGAACTCCCTCGGGCGGCAAATCTCCGGGCCCCCCAGCCCCGCATGGCCCCATTCCCGCACTGCGCCCAAACCTGGCGAGCGCGGCGGATTTTTCACATGTTTGAGTGCACAGTGGGCGGCAAAATCCCGGGCGAGCCCCGACTGCGCCTCGCCCCCGCACTGGCCTAAACATGGCGAGGCGCGCGGATTTAATGTTGTATGGCGGCCCCCCGGCCCCAATAATCAGGCACAGATTTCCGGGGAAAAAGGGCCGAAAGGGCCCCGACCCGGGGGATTCATACATGCCCCCAATATGGTACAAAATTTCAAAATGGGCCAAACCCCGCACGACTGCTAAAAGTTTTTTAAATTTTATATGGATTTTATGGGTTTCACACCACGGGACAACAGGCGAAATTTATTAAAATATGTATAAACAATATGCGAAAACTGAGCTTTTTTGGGCAAACAATGCACGGACTGAAATAGGTTTTAAAATTTTTATAGGATTAATTTGGGGCTTTGCACCAAACTGACAACACCCAAATTTACTAAAATTTGTATAACACAATATGGAAAACTGAGTTTTGCGGAAACAGATGAGGACTTCAATAAAAAACTATTTAAAAAAGTTTGGGTTTTTAAGTTAGCCGGTTTTTGGGAACACTGAGACACAGTGATTGCAATAAACTGAAAAAACGGGGAAAATTTTCCCCTCCTTTCAGGGTCGCGGGGCCAAAAAAGGGTAAAAATAATGTTTTTTTCAATTCAAGGTCACAGAAAATGATTTCCAATATTCCCTTCCTTTCAAAAGCCTCTCCTGCCGCACCCCCCCACCGCAGCCCCCCCCCAACCCGCAGCCACCCCCCCTCCTCCCCAAGCCCAGGTGGGACACACCAGAAGATATCGTTTAAAACTTTCTCTAACTAAATAAAAGGGAAATTCTCTAATCAAAACTCTTTCTATCTATGCTGATGAATGGTTTCTTGTTTAAATTGACTATTCTCGGGGCTTTTAAAACAGTATTGGTTAAAAACCCCAAGACACGCCCTGCTGTGAAGTGGCATAGCAGAAAATGAGCTGAACAGAAATGCAGTTGATAGATAAAACGGCCCAATGATTTTTTCAGCCAAAATAGACCCCAAAACCGCAAATGGTGACGTTGACACCCTCCTCACCCCCCTCTATCCTCAGGCCGTTTGGCGGGCCGCCAAAATGACAGAAAAACGGGGAAAAGGGTGCGATAGTAATAAATTATTGAAAGATTGTCACCTAAACAAATCGCTGTGGGAAATTTCCGTAACCCAAAAAAACCTCCCCGATTTCAACTTTTGCTATATTATTGTCACCCCTAGCAATGAAATTAAGGTTTAGAAATGCTAAGATCTTTCACTGAATTTAAAAAAATTTTTGGGGTGGGGTTTGCTATAGGATTTTTATGAGATTTTATAAATAATATTTTAAGTAAAAATAGTGTTTTAAAAAAAAACAGTTGTGAATTTTGCTGCGATCCAATTCTGCAAATTAAAAAACAAACAATTTATTGTGGACTTATGACATTTTAATTTGCCCTTGAAGTCAAATGCTGGGAGGGGTTTTCCTGGGAGATCTGCATGCTTTATTCCATAGTGTGTAAAAATTTGTTCATATCTTTTCTACCCTTTCTAGTTTTAATTTTAGTTTTTCCCCCCATAAATCTGTATAAAATATTTATATGCACAAACCCCAACCACATTCATACTTTTTCTGCAGTTTTACCTATTGCCTTGTGTCCAATTTCAATTTAGGTTTTAAATTTCATGCGGTTTGTTATTGCAAGGTTTTTTAAAAATCATTTTAAAAGAGGTTTAACACGAAGGCATTTCATGCCTGCTTTGTCCTGCTTAGTTTTATGTGTTCAAAAAAGGGGGGTGTAAATTTGTTTGAACTGCATGCTATGTGACCCCGCGGCTTGATATGCCCTTTCCCCCCAGTATGCTTACTTTAGTCAAACAAAGATTGTTTATGTAAAGAGTGTGGGTGTGGAGATGAAACCAATTGGGTTTGCACTTCTGCCTTTCGAAGGGTTTAAATCCAAAAGAAAAAAATTTTGGGTTTTTTTTCTCAAAAAATACTTTTATAAAGGGTTTTTTTTTTTTTTTTGCACTGTTACTAATTATAAGGAATCAAAGAAAGGAAGTAGATGGGAGCACTAGGGGTTGAAACTTTCTTAGCATGGTGTGATTCTAAGCAAGGAAGGACTGATAGTAGCTGCCTGAAAGGAAAAGGGGATGTCTGGCTGTCAGGGAGGGTTTGGGGCACTCATCATGCTTTTTAAACACCCGGAGATGGGGTGTATGCTACGAAACAAAAATCAACTAAAAAAAATGGCCCACAATTTTTTATAATGATGAAGGTGAAAACATTATTATTTTTGTTTCAAGCTTCAAAGTCAATTTTACTTATGGGGAATACCCCTCAAAAAGGTTAATGCGCCCATCCTTTTTCTTCGCTATTTGGCCTGTACAAAATATGGCCCACACCACTTTGGATTTTAAAAAAAACCCTGCCTAAAATTCCCGGGGATTTGGTGCATTTTTGGGAGCCCAGTGGACATTTCCCCGAAAGCCTACGGCATTCCCGGGTGCTTTTTGCCCCTCTCCCTGCAAGTTTTGGGGGAATGGTCTTCTATGAATGAATGTTGGAAGGAACCATTGGGGTATTATTAATGTCTTTTTAGTAAGTACTTTTATTTCCCATGGGAAAAACAATCTGGGCATCTTTCCTTTTATGTTTATGGTGTGCCCTTTAAAAACTTTGGCCCAGAATAGAGTGGTGCAATTTCATGATCAGTCTCCATTTATTTCAATGGGAAATAAAAAATGCAAAATCAAGCATTTATCTGTATTTTTAATTAGTCATTAAATAAACACAATAACTATTCTACCAAAACTTTTTGGGGCAGATTTGGGCGTATTTAGTATTTAGAATCTCCCGAAAATCCCAGTTGACCTGTTTTGTGAGCCTAATAGAAAATCTGTGTGTAGTCTACACGCAAGATTTATTTACTGAGTTAAAACCCAAACCCTCAGAATATATAATATGTTGTATATTCCCCCGGACGCCATCGATTCCCTACCCAAAGTACTGGACCGCCGGAATTTCAAAAACGGCCACTGTTTTTGCGCAAAAAAAATGTGCAAAAAAGTGTCGGTGCATTGCGGTCCAGCAATGTGAAAATGCCGTCAAATTTGGACGCATTTTCACTTTGCTGGGGAACAGCCTAGCTGTGAAAGGGGTGCCCAGTTCTTATTAAAGCTTGATTTTCAGGGACCCATTCGAAAAAATTTTATAGAACAAAGAAAGTGATATAAAGTGTCCCTTTAAAATCTATTAATCTGATCAAGGTGGCTGGTTTGCTACTATTTTTTTAGGTTAGTATATCCTCCGATTTATACCCTTAAAATTCCCCAAACAAAAAACCCTTTAGGCGATTTCAACGGTTATTTGTGGGGTAATACCCGTGTGGATGGGGGGGGAGGGGGGGCCCGGCACCTCGCCGGGGCCCATAGACATCATTACGCGGCGCGTAAACCCGTAAAAATGACATTCACTTATCTCCCCCCGCGGGGGATTTGCCGAGCAGGGGGAGGGGAACGTAACCATAGTTTTTTATGAGAACGTGGATTACCATAAAATGACGCAGTACGGATGAATACGGACTGAAATACGTCCCCCTTTTTAAACCGTTGAACTTGCCTTAGGGATTGTCGAGAATTTTTTAAAAAAAAAATTTTCAGCAAAAGCAGTAAAAATTATTTTTTTATAAAAAATTTAAAAAAGTTTTGCTGTTGAATCCCTGGCTGCTTCAGCATCATTGCTTGTGGGGCGGTTTTTGTGCTTTTCCCCAAAATATGACATGCCATCATCACGACCCTGAAATGAATCAAAGGCTTTATGGTGATGCCAGTATACACGGAAGAAATAGTTTAATAGCTTTGATTGCTGCAGTGATCATTTTAAGCACGTAAAAATCATCACAAGAAAAAAAAATTAACACAGATCATTGTTGAACTTTGAACAACAGCGCTGGACCCAGGGGAATTTTAAACCCTTAAGTAGCCATTGATTTTAATTTTTTTAATAATTTACTGCAGGTGTTTTATTTTTAAACGTTACAAAAAGAATAAAATTCTGTACTACTGGGTTCCTAATATATAAAAAATCGTTTAAAACCCCCCCGCCGAAAATATGCACCCCTGAAAAAAGACCAGTGAATTTGTTTTATCAATCAGGGGCTGCTTATGATGTGTTTTATGAAAAATACATATATTAATACATGTTTTATTTTTTTTCAACAAAATTGTTTTGTTCATGGAAAAAAGAAACCCCAAAAAAAAGTGTTAGCCACTTG
>JAODAL010069571.1:0-16288 GCA_025379985.1 Phyllomedusa bahiana | reverse complement strand
GGTGGTTTGTTTAAGCTCTGCGAGACACAGGGAATCATTCAGGAGTGTCTCATTCAGCTTCCAAGAAAAGGACTTCCGGGAAGTCTTGGGCAGACTCAGCAAGCAATGCACTGGCGCATGATCTGAGTGTAAAATATCCTCGATTCGTGCCCCTTTAACACGAGTAAGCAGCGAGTGCTGGAGAAATACGTAATCTATACGACTATATGATCTGTGCGGCGGTGAGAAGAACGTGTTGTCTCTGCCCTCTGGATGAAATATACGCCAGACATCGCTCAACTGCATGTCATGCAACAACTTTTTCATTTTGTTCAATTTGTTCAGCGGGATGGCTGACCCGCCCAACAATGTGTCCAGCACAGGTTGGAGTGCTGCGTTAAAGTCGCCACATAATATGACCTCTACCTGCGCAAAAAGGGTCAGTTTGTCCAAAACCCTAGAGAGAAAGGACAATTGACCCTGGTTTGGGGCATAAATATTTGCTATTGTGTAAGGAGTGCCTGAAATGCTGCATCTGACAAATAGGAATCTCGCGTTAGGATCTTGTTTAATATCATGGACCTGGTGTGGAAGGGACTTGTGGAAAATAATTGCCACCCCCTTTGTTTTAGAGTCTGAGTTACTACTATGGCACCAGGCAGGGTAATATCTATTTTTTAAAGCTGGGAGGTGATTTAGGCTGAAATGAGTCTCCTGCAGGCATAAAATATGCAAGTGAGGGGGCGTGGCTTGACATGGCCGTGTGAGGAAGCAGATTTGAGAGCTCCTCCACATCTTCTTGGCTCCATCCGACTTCATCTATGCCTTGACATGGGGAAATCCTCCAGAAGAGCAAAAAAGGACCCCCCGGCCGCCCCGGGCCCGAAGCAAGGGATTTTGGGCCCAAATATTTCGGGCATTAAATTCTGCCCTAATGCCCAGGCTGCCCCACGCCATGAGGCCTCCAGATGGCGCCTCGCCCGGGCTCGGCTCCTCTCCCTACAAACCCGACGCCTCTTCAGCCAGCCTTTCCTGCAAAAACGTCTGGACGTCGCAGGCGGGACACCGTGACCCCTCGCTCCGAGCCAAAAATCCTCTGCTCCTGCCGCTGCCCCTGCAAGTGGAGCGGCGCCCCGGCTCCGAAAATCACGCGCGAGGCGGACCCTATGCGGGCGCCAGCCGGGTGAGTCCCATGAGCCCGGACATGCGGCTGCAGCATCGCTCCCGTGGCCGGAGTCGCAGCAGGCGCCTCTGATGACAGCTGATCCGCCAGCCTCACTGTGCCGGCAAGAAGGAGTAGCCGGCTCAGGATGGGCGCCTTTTTCTCCCCGCAGACGGCTTCCCGGCAGGAGCTGAAAGAGGAGGCACTCTGCGCGCCTGCACCGCAACCTCAGGCCACTGCGGCTGGATCTGTGCGGGCAGCGACTTCTTCGCCCGCGCCTCGGGCCGCAGGAGTCGCGGAGGAGCGCACATCATACGCCGCCATTCAATGGGTCACAGCGCCGCAGAGGGCCGGGATAAGGGAGCTGCGCCCTCTGCAGACTCCCTGTATCGGCGCCTGAGGCGCACTGCGGGATCAGGAGGACGGGGGTTGCGGACGACGTCGCACCGGCAGGCGCGGGACCACTACAGCTGCTCTCGACCAAGGTCAGTGCCGCAGATGGTCTTTTCCCTTCCCCTGGCCATAATGAGGGAGACAGACAGGGGCCTAATGATACACCCAGATGGGGGGGATTCTTGCCAAGAATCTGGGGGCATCGCTCTTCATCCTCACGGACCCCCGCCTCTGACTGGGGGACTGCGGTCTCCTGCAGGACTCATACGCGGGTGCTTCACTGAGGGTTACCTCGGATGGCAGCCACCACTCAGGCAATGACCTTGTGGGGATGTCCAAATGGATCCCCTCGCACCCAAACTACAGGATACTGCCACCAACACCACCAATGGACTGCTAGGGCCTTGCTGATCGGGTCGTACCAGTGATCCCGGGCACTCCAGGTAGATGAGGGACTCCCCTCTGGGCTTCGGCCATAATCGTTCAGTGGCGGGGGTGTTGCAGGCCTTCCCCAGAGAGGGAGGGGGGGACTGTGCACTTCCCACATGGTCCTCGGGGGTCTTCTTGGGCCTATGGACAACGGACAATATTGCCCAGCTGACCCCGCGTGTCCCCAGCCTTTATCGTTCCGGGATCTATGCACTGTCTCTCAGGACTCCCTAGGCCATCTCTCGTATGAGAGTGATCCTGACCTGCCCCAGGAAATGGACTCTCGTATTAGCCTTCAATGTCAACACACCAAACCTTTAGCCATCAGGCCTGGGACTCGGTCAGTGGTTCCCTAGGGGGGACACAAGTATGCTTTACCCAGCTTTTTGCAAGACCGTGCTCTGTAGGGGCAACCTTGTCACTTTTGCCGATCTCCCAAAGCTTAATTCAAACCTGCCCACGTCAGGAATCTCTGCCATGGTCCTCACAGATGTTAGGAGGATCACTGAAGGGGAGCTTGTGACTTACGCACGGGCCTCTCTGCGACTTCGGCCAGGTGGTTGCCCTGCAACAAGCTCTAGGACTCTACCTCTTCTTCTCTAGCAGCTACAAGCAGTGGTCCAATTCATTAGCCCATTTATTTCACATTGCAGCAGACACTTAGACGACGTGGAAGAACAGGGTCGTAGAAATAATCTTAGGTTACGTGGTCTCCGGTATCAGTGCCGGTTCAGACCTCTCACCCACGGTTTCTGCCAATCTTTAACGATCTGTTAGAGAGGCCCCTGAAACACGGTCATTGTGCTGGATAGAGTACATAGGGGCCCGTCGCCCCGCTACCAATGACCTCAAGCGTCCAGAGATGTTGTCTAGCCGGGTGCACTTTTTCGTCCTCAAAGAGGACATAATGCAGCGCTACGTAGGGGGCGAGTTCCTGTTTACAATGGCCTGACACTGCAGATTTACCCGGATCGTCACGGCATACCCGAGCACAGCGAGCTATTGCATGCAAAACCTGTATGCTCAAATGTGATTAAAGGAGTGGAATATCCTGTATTGGTGGGGGTTCCGTTTGCTCTCATGTCCGTCACAAGGGCCAAACCTATACCCTGCGCACTCCGGAGGATCTCCCTAGATTCCGGACGGATTTAGAGATTTCTGACGTTTCCCTCCCGCCCTGCCGTCTGGACTTCCCGGTCTCGGGGGATCTGGTGCGAATGCCCAAGGAGTGGCCCAAGCCCTGACCGGATTGCGCTAAGCCTCCGCCCAGGGAAGATACGGCGGGCCTATGGCAGCCCCGGACGCAAAAAGTATCTGGTCTCCAGTGCTGCTCCTTTCTGTTTAGGGTGCCCCCTAGCTAAGGTTCAAGAGGGTCTGCTTTTATCGTAGTCTTGGCCCCTGTGAGTAAATCTGCTTCATCAGAGAAGGGCTTAGTTCATTTGTTAAGTCGGATGTTGATAGCGTCTTTACTAGTTTTTCTATAATCTCCTAGGCAGCTGCTTTTGTAATCATTGCCTGTTTCCACGCTTACCCCAATTAGGTTCGGGGTCCCCCAGTTGCCATCTGTGGGTTTGGGTAATCCCTGATGGTTAGTCATAGGTTGTTTAGTGTGGTTGCGGCTTTCCTCCTGCCAGGTTCAGTTTATTATTTTTTTGTGTATTGTCTTCCTTCTTGTATGCTTCCCGTCCCTCCCTGTGGCTCGGTTGTCCCCGGGATTTGATGTCCTCACTGCGCTCTTGCAGCGTCTTGAATGGGGGACGTCTGATAGTATCATTCAACGCCAAGGGTCTCAATAACCGGTCAACGTGCCTCAAAATACTTATCCTTCAATCGGAAGAAAACACAGATGTGTGTTTTCAAGAGGACCACTTTAAGTCAGACCTTTACTCCAACTATTTAAAACAGTACTATACCCATTTGGCATTTTGACAATTACCTCACACCAAAAGTAAAGGAGTGGCAAAACGCTATTCAACAAGTCACGTGCCACATCTGGTGGTGAACTGTGTCATTGATGAGGAAGCTGAGATAACTGGTCTGAACTGTTCATCCAAGGGGAAGCTCGTTTACGATTGTAAATGTTTATGCTCCTAAAATTCCTTCAAAAGGGCAGGTCTCGTTTTATTAAATTCTGGACATGTTTGCATTTCTGCGCTGGGCACCCTTATATTTTGTGGAGATTTTAATCTCATTTTAGATCCAGATTTCGGACAACTCATCAGGTCGTTCTTCCATAGCCTATTCGGCCTATTTAAGGAAGGTCAAACGGCTCTTCTTAGGTTCCAGCTCTGCGATGGGTGGCGAATGCAAATCCCCGGACAAGGACTATAGTTTTTACTCCACCTCACAATACCTACAGTCGGGATGACTATGTCCTTTTGCTGCACGCTGCCCTTCCATGGTATGTCCACGTCAATCGGGTTAGTGTTCTGTGGTCCGATCATGCCGCCAGGTTTACTCCTTCACCTGCCAATCATCCGCGCAGATCAAATCTGGCGGCTGAATGAATCCTTATTAGCTGACTCGGTCTGTTCTGGGGACTTGCAGCGGACCATTGCGCCCTTCCTTTCGACCACATGAAATGATCCCACACCTCCCACAATGAAGTGGGAAGCCTTGAAATGTGGTGCTACGAGGCTCCTTAATCAAACATGGAAAGTCGGTTGAAAAAGGGCTGTACGGCTACTGGCGCGGCGGCTCTGCAGAAGGTGGACTCCTGGTCCCCCCCCCCTACTACAGCATAAGCAGGCTCTTTTGCCTCTGTATTGCCAGGGATAAAAGGTGGAGGCGAGGACTAGAAGTCCGACGGGCTCTTTGAGTCTGCGTGGGTAAGCTGATTCTGACTCAGAGGAGTAAATTTTATTGAGTACGGGAACAAGAGTGGTTACCTGCTTGCCAAAGCCTCCAGGGACCAAATGACGCCTCTTTATTTCCTGAGCATTAGGACCACTTTCGGGCGCCACGGTGCTACAGTCTAGGGAGGATAGCGAAGGAGTTCATGCCTTTTACTCCAATACTCTATCTCATGACCGCTGTCCCCCTATGGGTCACAGGCGCTACCAGGGCCACAGCGGCTTTTTCGGACTTTGTCTACAGTATGATTCAGGAGTGAGAACCCTTCTCAAGGAAGAATTGGTCGCGGTCATTGGGGAACTACCGGGGGGGAAAAGCCCAGGGCCTGATGGCCTCACGGCCGCCTTTTTTAAGTCGTTGGCACCCGCTCTCATCCCAGTGATGCTCCAAACCTACAACGCCCTTTCCTCGTCGGTGCATTTCCCACCAGATGCTACTAGGGCCCACGTCAGGTTATCCCTAAGCCTGGCAAAGGACCCCAGGATTGTGGAGCTATCGCACCATATCTCTCTTAAACGTAGATTTAAAAATTTACGCTAAAACCTGGCTTTAATCGTTTAAATAACCTCTTGCCCTCCTTTATTCATCCTGACCAGGTCGGTTTCGTGCCTGGAGGGAGGGCACGGGACAATCTCTAAAAACGCTGGATCTGAGCCAGTACGCGTTTTCTCGGAGATTCCCTTGATGGACCTGTCTTTAGACGCAGAGATAGGACGTTTGGCAGGATATCTCGGGACTCTCTGCCTCAACCTGCTTAATGTCGGACTGGGCCCGGTCTTTACGGCTAAGGTCCATGGCCCTTACGGACAATCCGTCAGCTAGAATTAAAATTAACGGATCCTTGTTGAGGGTTTCGAGATACGAAATGGTACTAGACAGGGTTGTCGTTCTCGCCGTTATTATATGTACTTGTTAAGGGAACATCTGATGGAGGCTTTCCGATCCAATCCGGACATCAAGGGGATCTGATAGGGGACGCGAGTTTAATGTTCCGCTTTTGCGGATGACCTCCTCATTTATTTGCGAGAACCCAATACCTCGTTCCCTCTCTGATGTCTGAGTAGCACGTTCTCTCAATGGTCTAATTACAAGATCCAATCTTTCAAAGTCGGAGGCTATGGAGTGTCTGCACTGGCTACTCTCGCGCGGTGGTGGGGATTCCTTAAAAGTAACTTTCCTTTCGTCTTGGCCCCGAAAAGGCATTTCCTTATTAGGAATTTTCAGATCCCAGTGAGCTGGGGGGGGGGTGGGGGGGGCACACTTATTTGATGTCAATTTCGCTCGCTACTCTCCTTACTAAAATCTCTTCCTTAATAGCCAAATCGGGGTCGAAGAGCTCTTCTCTTGGTTCGGCAGGCATGACGTGCTTGAAAATGTCAATACTCCCGAAGTTACTACGCTCTTATTCAGACCTCGTCAATCGTTTCCCAATCTCGAACTGGACGTTAGACCTCCAGCGATGTTTCAGTGAATTTATCTGGAGGGTACTAGTCGCCCGAGAATCGTAGGGAACTCCAGGTCTCGTCCTAAAAATGCCGGTGGGGTGGTTCCTGTGGAGACTTTATACCCTAGCTGACGCCTATCTCACTAGATTCGCTGGAATGCTTCTCGCCATGTATCACGGAACAAACTGTGGTGACCTTGCCGCGCTCAAGTGGTGACGCCCTTATCTCTGATCTCTACTGCCTGGGTCCCGAACACTGAAGTCTTGGATCTCAACCACACTTGTCTCTTCTACCCGGCTTGTACGCTGGCTGTGATAAGGCGTCCCAAGGTCTTCAGAAGTCTGTTGACCTTGAAGGCCCAGTAATCACGGTCACGGATAAACCTTTATTTCACCCGGGGAAATCTAGTATATCTCCTTCCGTCGCAGGCTCAAAACTCACTCCCCTCGCCTGGTTAAAGATATCCACGATAGGGTCTGTCTCCGTCCGCTAGCTGACTGTGTGGAGCTGGCCCCTCATCCTCCAGGCATCATAGGAGTATGTCGCTTCACCATTCTTTGTTTCTCTTTCAGGAATCTTGATTATCTCTCAGCACTCTATGAACTTATAGATGAGAAACTTTGTGTTTAACGAGAAACGCTAGACATTGCCATTTCCTTGATCTATAAACTTTTGATTTCGCTGGGGGAACTACCTCTCCCTTCCTATGTGTAGAAATGGGCTCTCGCGCGACTCTTAAAAAATCCTTCACGAAGCCCAAGGGACAAATGATTCACACCTCACGGCACAGGGCAGGTATAGCATGTAAGCGCAGGTTAGAGTTATAAGACTCCTATTCGTTGGATATAGGGTTCCGGTCAACTCCCAAGTGGTTACACCAATATCGGATGTCTGGTGGTTGATGTAACAAAGAGGTTGGAAACTATGACACAGTCTGGTGGGGATGTGGGGGGGGGTGGGGAGGGGGGGGGGGGGGCCACCCTTGCAGGGTCTTCTGAAGTAGGTCCTGCAGCCATCAGGATTGTACGGGGGTTTATTGTCCGAACTACTCCAAGAGGCTGTGTACTCCATTATGCTCAAATTTCTCTGTTGGACATCTAAAAAAGCATTGACAAGGACATCTCCTCCAGCGCCAAAACGATACGCCCGCGTAGTGGAAGCAAACAGTTCTCCCTTACAGTGTGGCTAGTGGATTGACGAGGGTAGCCGCCAACATACCGTATGGAGAATTGATAAAGCAAATTGTCCTGAGGAATACGGGAGTTTTTGTGGACGTGGAACACTTGGTTATTGTATAAGGCTTCCCTGGGGTTAGGGAGTACTGGCGCGTGAGTGGCAGTTCGAGGCGTGAAGCACGGGCACCCTGGCGTTGGAAATGGGGGGGTTCTATGACTCCCCTTGAGTTGCATTTTTGTGTCACATTAGATGTCCTTCCGGGTTCCTGCCGAGCACCAAGACATTTCCTTTCCCTTGGCACCCTTTTCTGCACTGTTTTGTTTCACTCGCGTATTATTCCTTTTTAGTTTTGGTTAGGTTAGAGTAGGTCAAGTTATATTAGAATCATGCAGTGAGAGCCCGATTTGGGGCAGATTCCAGTGGAATGTGACATGCAGTATGCTTCCTACTGCTCCTCACCTGCCAAGGTTTTAGTATATGTATGTAACCCAGGTACCGCTGGTTTTTGTTACTAATGGTCTATTTTATATGCGTATGGTTACTTGGTTTTATTTGGATGTTAAAAGAAATGTTTAATTAAAATTTAAATTTGAAAAAAATATTGCAGAGTCGCTGCCTTGTGCATTCATAAAGAATCCGGAGAGCGCCTCGCAGGGATGTTGAACCCTTCAACGTTGAAGGAGGTACCATTAATCGATGTCAAGTATCCCACGACTAAATTAAGTTTTATAAGGGCCCATCTCCTCCACAAAGAATTCTCTGGTCGGCTCAGAACAAACCCCTAGAACATAAAGAACTTTGGAGGAAGCTAAACAGAGCGTACACACTAATCGCACCATGCACAGAAGATAGAAGCTGCAGTATTGGTGGCTGCAAAGGACCAGCAAGAACAAGGCTGAAGTACCCCGACCTATGTGGGGACAGGGGCCACTACTCGCGACGTGATACTAACTAACACTGTGTATCAAACAGCTCACGCGTAAGATAAACTAACTCTCATGAGTATCGGTAGGATCTCAACATTGTATAGGCAACTCTGTCAGGCAAAATAATTCGGCATGCCTGGGTGAACCAGGCATCAATTATGATGGGGGTGCAGTATTAGCAATACAGAGGTATGTCTGACACAGGGAAAGGAGAAGGGGTGGAAAGAGGTGGCTGACATACGAGGAGAGGAGCTAGAGGAGGGAGGGAGAAAAACAGAGAAAAAGAAAGGAAAGGGAAAAAAAAAAAAGGGGGAGGGGAAAGGGGGAGAAACGGAGGACAGATACCTATGATATGGGGCCAAGACGAATGTCTACAAATAACGAGCAAAAATAAGCGTACAAACAAAATAAAACTGATAGTCTGGTAGCTCATGGTCAGTCCTGCCGAAAACCGTCCATGCAAAGCCCAGGTTGCTCTATCCTTTGGGTTTCCTTGGGATCGCGGTCCCCTGCGGTGAGGCGCTTCTGAGAACCCAAACTTTGGGTGAGGGTTAGATCCAAAACTGGAAACCCCAAAGGGGGGGGAGACGAACATGCCGCCATTCCGGCAGGGAAACAAGGAAGGGCCAAAGGCCGCCAGGAAAAAAAAGGCAGGCATCAGGGCACGTAGTGTAATCAACTCCCTCACCCCTGCGGACTTGCAGGGCGAACGGAAAGCCCCCCCCGGGTAGGGGGATCCGTGGGTTTGCGAATCGCAGACAGGCTTCAGCGGGGGCCGGAGCCAAAGCGTGCGTCTGGTTGGCGGACCGGGGGGGTTGGGCCCCGCCGCAAGATCTTCCCCCTTCTCCTCCTTACTTGCTGCCAGTTCTGGGTAAGCTTGGGGAATCCAGCCGGAAAGGTCCCCCGGGCGCCTCCCCCCCCTCCGCTGTCCCGCGTGCTATGGGGCCCCGCCGGCTCTGTCCCCGCCCAAGTGGCCCCCGGGGCCCCTGTTTGCCCCCCGCGGGGGGTTGCAAAAATTTTTAAAAATAGGCACTTGCCCCCCGGGTGATCGTGCGCTCTGCCCTTTCTTTTTTTCCCTTTTGGACCCATTTCGGGGAAAATTTAAACCGCCTTTAGCTGTAAGCCCTGGAGGACTCTCCTCATGTCCTCCATAGCATAGCAGGCCCCCCCCCCCCAAATTAACTTTTTTATTGTTCTACTAAACCCTGAAAAAAGGGGCTTGTTTTACGGATTATTGCCTTTTTCTTAATAACTTTAGGGGGTTCAGGGGACATTTGACGATTTTTTTATGGTTTTTTTTGGGGGGGAACAAAATACAGCAATTTGGTAGTGTTTTTGATTTTTCGTGGGCCTGTGTGGGACAAGAAATGCCCCCCGTTAACCTGCAGGTCAATACGATTACAGGATACCCAAATTTGTTTTTTTTTTATGTTTTTCACAATAGAAGCACTTTAATTCAAAAGGAAACCATTTTTGCATTGCCAGAGTTAGCCTAATTTTTTTTTTTTTCTCTGTACAGAACTGTGTAGCGGTTTGTTTTTCTGCGGGATGAGTTGACTTTTTTATTGGTCCATTTTGGGGGGACAAGACTTTTTAAACATTTTTAAAATTCATTTTTTTGGAAGCCGGGTGAAGAAAATACGAAAACCTTAGTAGCGCTCACTGTGCAGATAGTGACTGTCGGTTTTACCCCGTGGGGCGAAAAACGATTGGGCAATGCACTTTTTATATTTTTTTTTTTGTGCATTTTTAAAAAAAGAAAAAGTGTTTTATTGTGTAAAAAAAAATTTATGCTTTGGTTTTCTGTAGCCAAAACTTTTTATTTTTCCTATAAGAGCTTTCAAGGGTTTTTTTTTGCATCAGGGATGAACTGATTTTTTATTGGTATCTTTTTGGCTTTTTATGTGACTTTTTGTTCACTTTTTATTTTATGTGAAGGATAAAGGGGGAAAGGGCCGATGTATGTTTTTTAAATTTTTTTGTTCTTGTTTTATTTTTTTTAAAATTTTTTTTTTTTTTTTACTTGCCCTCAGGGGGGCTTGTGCATGATCTTCGTCCTTTTTCCAAGCATAGTGTTCCCTTTGGATTCTGTTTTTTTTCTACGGGGGAAAACATAGGGAAATATAGGGTTTTAAAATTTTAAATGATTGCTGTTTCGGACGTGACAATACCAATTATGTGAAATTTTTTTTTAATTTTTTATATAGTTTTTATATTTTAAAACTTTTTTTTTTTAATTAAATATACAGTTCTCTAAGTTTTTATTAGGCTCAATTTTATTAGGTTTTCCCGCAGCCATGGCAACCAAACACCCTTGAGCTCGCACAGGATTTCCCTCAGAGAGAGGGTGTGTTGTGGGATCTAAAGGGTTAAATGCAGCATTGGCGCCCGCTCATTCGTCTGTACCCGTGGGGTCAGCTGAATTGCAGCTGGCAAGGAATATTGGACTTTTGATTTTATTATTGGGGGTGACTTGTGTGATTAGCAAGTTAAACCCACCTTAAGTCTACTTTTTTTAACTAGGGGACAGAGTAAGTCAGATGTTGTAAATTGGGGGCGCCAATTATATAAAAAATTTATAATTTAATATTATATATATATTTAAAAATAAATTTTTTATATATTTATATTATATATATATATATATATTTATATAAATTTTATGCTTTTTAATAACTAGACCTTTTTTGCATAGCCAAAGTCTGGAAGGCTTAACTTTTTTTTTTCTGCGTATGGAGCTGTGTAGGGGCTTGTTTTTTGCAGATTGACATTTTTATTTGTATAATTTTGGGGGTGGGACATGACTTTTTCATTTTCTTTTATTCCGTTTTTTGGGAGTCAGGGTAAAGATAATAAAGCATTTTCTGTTTAGTATTTTGTTATTTTTTTATAGCACTCACCGTGCATTAACATGTAAATATTAGTTTTGGGATTACATTACAGCACTACCCAATTTATATATTTTTTATGTTGTAGCACTTTTTTTTTCTGTAAATTTTTATTAATAAATTTTCAGATAGAACATAGATGCTGCATAACAACTGTCAGTACTCCAAACAAACATACATGAATGGATGAGCTCTGCACCTGATAAAGTACCTCCTGAAATAGTGATATTAAGCTACATTCCAAAATCAATACTTTCATGTGATGACAAAATAACGGAATTACATACCATAATCAATAATCATCGCAAAATCACCGTTGACAGGGGGGTCTGGTTTTAACGTACGAGACAAAGACAGTATCACAAGAGGGAGACACTGAGGGGGGGGTACACGGAGGGGTCAGGGGGGGAGAAGAAGAGAGGCCCGATGTAGTCCACTGACGCACACCTACAAGGCGTGGGTCACCCAGTACACATCCCAAGTCGACCATACTTTATCAAAATGATCCAGCCTGTTATTTAGAGCAGCTGTCAAATATTCCATTCGACGCACTTCCCGGACCCTCTGATAAAGGTCTGAGATCGAGGGAGGACGGGCCTGTTTCCATGACCCCGATATCATACACCTAGCGGCTGTGAGGACATGCCTCATCAATACTCCTCTGGATTTAGAGAGTCCCAACACCGGGCCATTTAACAAGTAGGTGAGCGGATCCAAGGGTATTACTACCCCTAGGAGGTCAGCGAAGAAGTCCCGCACATGCGCCCAAAAGGCACCCAGGATCGGGCAGTCCCAGAAAATATGCGGCAGTGTGCCCGATGCTTGACCGCAGCGCCAGCACAAGTCGGGGATCTGTGGATTCAATTTATGCAGAAGGTCTGGGGTGTGGTACCAGAACAACAAGATTTTGTATAAATTTTCCTTGTGGGTGATGCACGCGGAGGACTTCGCCGCCGCCCCCCAGATGGTTTTCCAAGTCGAATATGGGAGGTCTCTGCCCAGATAGGACTCCCATCTCATCATATACCTGTGGTGTATCTCCCTGTCAGGAGTGGGGTCTTGTAGAAGTGCATAAATCGCAGAAATAAGCCCCTTAGTGGAAGTTCCAGACTTGCACATCATCTCAAACTGAGTGGGAGGGGACACCTTGTTGGTACCGTAGATAGAAAAGAGGAGGTGTTTAATTTGGAGATAGTAAAAACTTGAGCGCATAGGGAGATCGTATTTAGCTTGGAGGGTAGGGAACGGAATCAGTGTCCTATCCCGCCCGTCCATAATATCAGCAAATCTGAATAAATCATGCCCCAGCCATGGTCGCGCAAAGAACCCCGACGAGCTTCCCGACAGTAGAGGGGTGCATACGAAAGAGGTCATCGGTGACGCCTTAGACGTGAGGGTGTATTTTGATTGGCAGTGTTTCCAAATTTGTAGGGGGAATCTTATGGGTCCCAATAACTATCTCATGGCTGAGAGCGGACAAGGGTGCCACAGGAGGACATTAGGGTGCGTAGGTTCTACCCACTGCTTCTCTACCTCTACCCATTTTGAGGAAGCTCTCAGTGCGGCCCACGCGGGAACATGTCTGAGGTGGGTGGCGAGATAGTAGTGCAAAATGTTAGGCACTGCCAGGCCCCCCCTCTGTTTGCTGGTCATTAGGACTTCCTTTGAGACTCTGTGGCGTCCCTGCGCCCATATAAAGTTTAGGATTGCTGATTGCAGCGATCTCAGTTCCGCCCGAGGTACCGTTATGTTGTAGCACTTTAAAAGAAAAAAAGTGTTTTTATTTTTCTGTATAAAGAGCTCTGTAAGGACGTGTTCACACGGCTTATTCAAGATGTAATTGAGAGCCGGATTGCGCTCGCAATTCCGGCTTGAATAAGGGGCGGATGCGGGGGTGGGGCGGGGGCGCGGCCCGCCGGCCCCATAGACTTACATTATCCACAGCGCGTATTGCGCCTGGATAATGTGCATGTCAGTTTCTCCCCGCCCGGCGGATTCGCCGAGCGGGTGGGAACGACGGAATCCACTGTTCTCTATGAGAACGGTAGATTACCGTAATTAGTGCGAAGGATTGGCGCCGTACTGCAGCGCAAATCCGGCGCGCAGTACGGCGCCAATCCGCGCCAAAATAAGCCGTGTGAACGGCCCCTAAGGGTTTTTTTTGTGGGATAAACTGATGTTTTTATTGGTACTACTTTGGGTTTTATATGACTTTTTTTTTTTTTTGTAAAACATGTTATTTGCATTTTCAATTAAGGAAACACATATACATGATCAGCATATCGCATTGTACATTTTCATAAACATACAGATACACTGATATTAGGACCAAACCAGGTCCGAATAGAACGAACCTACATAGAAAACAAACAAGTTAAACTAGAACCATTCTTCTAGAAAATATATAAAGAACCCAAACTAAAGCATTCGGACAGTTTGGGTGTTAACCATATACATTTATTTCAGAAATTGAATAGATTTCACAATTTACCAACATCCTCCTTGGTCTTCAGCATCACACTCCTTTCTCCTCCCTACTGCCCTATGCAGGATTCCCTGAGTGGACTCCCACCCCCCCCCTCTTATTCCTTTCTTCTCCTGTTTAGGTATGTATGTCCCTCTTGAGAATTTGAGAAAAATAAGAAGGATAACCAATCCTCAACCTACTAGTGTACACTAAGTATCTTTGTCTAATCCCCCTTTAAGAGACCCAAAGTACCTTTAAGGTCTTCAAGTGCATACCAGTGAGTGTACCGGTATTTTTTCATTAAGTCTATAATCTCAACGGGTAAAGTGTGTTAAGATAAAAGAACGCCCCTTGACAAAGAAAGGGTGCGTTTTTTTACTTCTATTCTTGTTTGCTTCAATATGATCAAACCTCAGATAGCTTTTTTAGGCAGTTGTGAGAGCCTCCATTGAAGGTGGCGAGGGTGAAAGCCAGTGTTGAAGTACCAGTCGTTTCGCTATCAAGAGGGCCACATGAACTGCCCCAGGTATCAGTTGTTTTACAGCTTCACCTTGATCTTGGCTCATTATCCTCCCCACTCCATGAAAGAGAAGAGTCTGACACGTTCTCCTAACTCTAAAACACCAGGTACGTTCTAGGTATTTGGTGACTCTAACCCAATATTCCTGTATGATCTCGCATGTCCATATGCCATGCCAGAAGTCCATCCTCTCCATCTTGCATCTCGGGCATGCCCTTATCCTGTTGGCCTCTGGACGGGATGACGGAATATTAAATCCCAGTTAAGCATGATGCATAATTTTAAAGTAGGTTTCCCGCCATTGTTCTCCTATCACATTTTTCCTAACCAGGGACCATACCTTTAAGATCTGTTTCTCAATATCCTCACATCCCGTTATACTTCTCCACTTAGAAAACAGCAATTCTTGGATACCCCCCAGCGCCTTTTCTCTAATCATCTTATAAAGGCCAGCAATAGAATAATTTGCGGCTGAAGACGCCACACATCCCAAAGGCATGCTTCGTGGCTCAGGGCAAGGATCAGCAGATTCTTTACAAAAGACAAAATCTAACCTATTGCCATTGTTTGCTTCTTCGGAATAGCGAACTTAACCCTCACTTCCTCAGGTCTAAGCCACCTCCTCTCTCTGACATGAATTAGTTGGCCCGCCGTCCTAATACCCCTCTGCTGGAGATACAATATAAGCTTGCTGTCTTGTCCTGATGGGAACTCCGGATGCCCCCTGATTGGCATCAGTTTAGACAGCACAAAGGGCAAGACTATACTTCTAATAATACCTTACATATAGATAAAAAATAACCTTTAATATATTATAATTAAAAAGATCAAAATTTTCCCCTTACCCCTACTAACCTAACCCACCAACAAAACCCAACCTACCCAGGAATAATTGGGGTATTCCCCCAAAAAGGACGTCCCCACCAGGAACCTATCCCTCACTATCTATTCCCTAGTGTGCCCTATTCTATTAATAACCAACTGAGGAAAATCCTCCACACCAGAATAGTAGAATACAAAATGTCACTAATAGAACTAATAGAAGTGATGGTTCAACTCCGCAAGGGTTAATCTGATAGAATCCAAATTTTACTATACAAAAATAGCATTTACCAAAGATACAATTCAAAAATAAAATATAGTGTCTCAAATAATTTAGAACTCGGGAATTAAAGCCACCTTTTTCCCCCCTATCAATAAACGGGTTTTCACCGGGGCACCAAATTCCCATCCTGGGACATTCAGGAATTTAATTTTTGCAAAAAGTATAAGCAAAAAATATTCTCCCCCCCCATTCAAAAAACAACAAGAAGAAAAGCCACGCTTTCCTGATTCAAAAAACGTGAGTCACCCCCCTTAGAAATCACATCTTTTGTCCCACACCCCAACAAAAAAAATAAAAAAAAACCATTTTTTTTAAATTTCTTAATTTTAAATGACACAATGAAGTTCAAATTTACAATATGAGAATTTTTCTTTTCCAAAAATCCCCAAAAAATTTAAATTTAAATGGGCGCGGAACAAAAACAAAATCCTGCGAGTCCAAAAAACCTCTACCAGGGGGACGGTGCCCCCCAAATCCAGCACTCTCTCTTGGTGACATTTTTTCTATAGCCGATAAGAGCCAAACTCCTCGACAATTTAATATTTTTGGTAGAAGGGGCAAGGATCCTCTAAGAACAATAGTAACATCCCAAAAAATGTGGTTCTAACTTGTTCTTTCCCTACAACTATACCTCTAAAGGTATTCTCCAAAATTCTCACCAGGGGCTCCAAAGGGTATTTAAACAAAAGGGCGTAGAGGCCACCCCTGCTGGGCCCCCCGCCAAGTGAAACCTCAGAAAGAATCCTGTAGTGTCACCTGTGGGCCTTGGGGGAAACATACATTGCTCCAGGGGAACTCTGAATTTGCCTGTTTCCCCATCCTGTCCAGGACCCGGCCAGCCTCCCACCAATGTTTACAAAAGCTTTTTCCGCTTGAGCTTACCAACACCGGACCTCTCCCGGACTGGGCCTGGACCTGATCCTGTCCAACACCGCCCCACCTTGC
>JAODAL010069570.1:0-16288 GCA_025379985.1 Phyllomedusa bahiana | reverse complement strand
AAACCCCCCCCAATTTTCCCCCCCCACACCCATACCCCTTTTTTTAAAAACCCCCCCCCTTGCCCACCTCCCCCGGATTGAATAAAACTGAAAACACAGGGACAATTTCAACTGCTATCAGAGGTCTGCTGGCCAAAAAAGTGGTAGAAAACAATACTTTTTCAATTGAAGATCACAGAACAAACTGAGCTGCAAAATATCTTCTTTCAAATACCTCTCCTCCTGCTGCCCTCCCTCCCCGCTGCAGTGAATAAAACTGAAAACACAGGGACAATTTCAACTGCTATCAGAGGTCTGCTGGCCAAAAAAGTGGTAGAAAACAATTCTTTATCAATTGAAGATCACAGAACACACTGAGCTGCATAATATCTTCCTTTCAAAGGCTTCTCTTCCTGCCGTTCCCTCCTGCAGCTAATCTCCCCCCTCCCCCGTGGCTGGACACACCAGTAGTTATCCTTAAAACTTTCTCTAACTAGATAAGAAGTAAAATTCTCTAATCTAACTCTATTATAAGCTGTAGGTGGATGGTTTCTTGTATTAGAAGAGACTATCTGAGCTGTTAGATCAGCTATTGGTTTAAATGCAGAGAGACACATCCTGCTGTGAAGTGTGATAGACAGAGTATGAGCTCAAACAGGAAATGCAGCAGCGTAGATAAAACGAGGTCACGTGATTTTTGCAGCCAATGAGATCCATACACTGCAAAGTGGTGACGTTGTACAACCTCCTCACCCCCTCTATCCTCGGAGCTGATTGGCTGGCCGCCAAAATGACAGGAAATGCTGAAAATGGCGATAGTAATAGATTATCTGTAAGATTGTCACCTTAAATATTGTGTGATCAGCAATTTCCGATTAGCCTAAAAATCGTGCCGATTTCAACTTTTGTCGATAATATCACTCATCCCTACTGTTAACCTTAAAGGTTTTACTCTGTTTAGAAAGGACAGGCAAACAGAAAGGAAAGAGGAATGTGTCTGTATGTAAGGAGTGATATGAAGGCAAGTGTGAAAGAGGCAATAGCGGGTAAAGATGTTGACAATGTGGAAACCTTGTGGGTGGAAATACAAGGGGGAGGGGTAATGCAGAAAACATTATATTTAGCGTAATCTATAGACCCCCCAACATCACTAAGCAGGTAGAGGATCAGCTTTATAAACAAATGGAGCGGGCAGCACAGCCGGGTACAGTGGTAATAATGGCCGACTTCAATTACCCTGATATTGACTGAGGTCACGGTTCTGCTTCAACTGCAAAGGAGAGTAAGCTCCTCAACCTGTTACAGGATAATTTAATGGGCCAGTTTGAGGAAGTTCCCACTAGAAATGATGTTCTGTTGGATCTGGTAATTTCTAGCAAAGCAGAACTTGTTGGCTCACACCCAAGAGATACCTCTGTGCATAATATTTAGTGATTCTCTGGTGACTGGTACAGTGGCAGGAGACTGGTGCAAATGTGGTTACCATCTTCAAGAAAGGCTCCAAGTGTTGCCCAGGTAATTATAGACCAGTAAGCTTGACACCCATTGTGGGAAAACTGTTTGAGGGGCTCATAAGGGACTATGTACAGGAATATGTGGCTGAATATAATATTATAAGTGATTGCCAGCATGGTTTAACTAAGGACAGAAGTTGTCAGACCAACTGATCTGTTTTTATGAAGAAGTGAGTAGAAGCCTGGATAGTGGGGTGAGGGTAGATATAGCGTTTTTAGACTTTGCAAAAGCTGCTGCCTGACACTGGCTGCTGAAATTTAGTTGACTGTACACTCGGAGTCCTAGGTTCTTTTCCATGTCACTTTTTCACAGCTTTTATACATTTAACAAAGTAGTCATGAAATGGATTTTTCCTTCCTACGTGTATAACCTTGCATTTATCTGTGTTAAACCTCATCTGCCATTTCTCTGCCCAGACCTCCAACTTATCCAAATTACTTTGCAATAAAAAATTATCCTCTATTGTGTTGATTACTTTACAGAGCTTAGTATCATCTGTGAAGATTGATATTTTACTGTGCAATCCATGTGTAAGGTCATTAATGTCCAAGCATTAAAGTCCAAGCATTCTCATTTTACTTACCAACCTTTTAAGTGGCACAGTATCAAATGCTTTAGAAAAATCTAAATGTATGACATCCAATGCTTCACCCGATCTAGTCTAGAACCAACCTCCTCAAAGAAGCTGATGAGATTAGTTTGACGAGACCGATCCTTCATAAACCCATGCTGAAATGCCATTATACTTCACTATGGCATCTATCAGAAAATTTTCAAACATTTTACATACAGCAGAGGTTAAACTTACCGGCTTATAGTTTCCAGGATCACTTGTTAACCCTTTTTTTAATATTGGCACCACATTTGCTCTGCCTAAATTCTTTGGGACATATCCAGTTATTATACAATCCATAAACATTAAGAATAGGGGTCTGTCTTTCACATTACTTAATTCCCTTAGGACACGGGGGTGTTTACCATCAGGACCGTGATTTGTCTATTTTAATCTTCTTAAGGCGAAGCAGCAACACTTCCTGGGTTAGAAAAGAAACATATAAGTTGGAGTTTACCTCATTCCTCTGCTCGTCAACAAGAAGGTCATTTTCCTCAGTAACAACAGTCGATAAAAATTGTTTAATAGGTTTTCTTTCTCCTCATCGCCCTCTACAATAACTCCCTCACTACTTATTAAAGGGCAAACATTTTCAGTTTTAATCTTTTTACTATTTATATAATCAAAAATATTTTGGGATTAGTTTTACTTTCTATGGTAATCTGCCTTTCTGTCTCCAGCTTTGCTGTCTTTATCATTATGTTAAATTTTGTAGAGCTTTGTAGAGCCTCCTTACTGCCTCCTGTTTAAGTAGCTTAAATGCTTTCTTTTTGTTAATTTATTGCCTCCTTTACATCTCTGTTGTTCCACATTGTTTCTTTACTGTTTCTGATCATTTTAATTCCATAAGGTATCTATGTCTCACAGTGGGCGCTTAAAATGTTTTTCTAAATTTCTTACCTGTTCTTTATTTTTAAACACTTTGTCCCAGTCAATACAGTTTAGAGCCTCTCTAAGCAGATTAAAATTAACCTTTCTGAAATTCAGTGTTTTTGTGGCAACTTGACAAAATACTATATTGAAAGATAAATAGAAAATTATTATGTTATGGTCACTATTTCCTACGTGCCCCCCAACTTGAACATTTGTTATTTTGTCAGGTCTATATGTCATTAAAGTCAATATGAAGTTCAGAAAGGCCTTCCCTCTAGTTGGCTCCTGCACCAGTTGTGAAACAAAATGATCTTTAGTTATTGACAAAAACCTGTTTCCTTTATGAGATCCACAGGTTTTAGTTGCCAATTTAAGTCTGGATGAAGTTGCCCATAATAACCTCATTATGATAAGTTGATTCATTTGTATGAGGAGTACCCCTTCCTTTGGTTCTGATATATGTAGTGGCCTAAAGCAGACCCTTAATAGAATTTTAATATTGTTATTACCCCCATAAATATCTACCCAAAATTAATCCACACATTAATCTCCCGTATTTATATCTTCCCACAGTGTTGGCTTCAGACAGGATTTTATAAAGACACACGTTATCTCCCTTCTGATTTTTACAATCTTTTCTAAATAAACTGTAACCCTGTAAGTTAACGGTCCAGGAGAGCTGGGCGAATTGATTCTAACGAAGTGGACTTCGTTTAGAATTTCAGGAAAACTTTGGTTCTGAATGAAGTCGAAGTTTGGGGTACTTCGGGTGAACGAAGTGTGCTTTTCATGAATAAAATGGCTGTGAGCACATGGCGTTACATGGGGCAAAGAACTCTGGGAGGAAGAAGGGCATAGCCTGCATGACATGTGCAGAGATGAAGCCAATCAGAGACCGGCTGGATTCTGTGACGTCACCGCAAAATATAAGTCCGGGCGCGATGCTTGGAGCTCATACCGCTCTCACTGTACTGATCAGGGAAGGTGCTGCCGCGGCTGATTGTTACTGAAGAACTGATTTTTATACAGCGATTATTGTGGGGTGTCTCAGCTTGTTTTAGAGACTGTTTCTCTTAACATTCTATTTCTGATTTTTTTGGGTATTGGATCTGAAGTCCAGTGTGCGTCCACTGCAGCTGCATATACATTTAAATCCTATCTGCTCACAGCACATTGAATATTAAAGGGGGATCTAAGCCAGTTCCTGTTGTATTAATTTAAAGAAACAGCGTTTTTACAATACAAATACCACTTCATTTTTGGCTGCTCAATTCTTTGGCGCAATTTACATCCAGGGGTTAATTAAGCGTTGTTTTCAGCTGTGGTGACTCCAAGAAACCGTAATTTTCACCGCCAAAATATATACATTTTTCCTGTAGCCTAATTCACAAGCAAAGGTTAATTACAATTTTATCTCTTGTTGTGTGGCGTAAAAACACCGCATTGTAACACGCTACAAAGCTAGTAGTTTGTGGTGGCTCAATTCTTTGGTGCAATTTACATCCAGGGGTTAATTAAGCGTTGTTATTCAGCTGTGGTGACTCCAAGAAACTGTCATTTTCACCGCCAAAATATATACATTTTTCCTGTAGCCTAATTCACAAGCAAAGGTTAATTACAATTTTATCTCTTGTTGTGTGGCGTAAAAACACCGCATTGTAACACGCTACAAAGCTAGTAGTTTGTGGTGGCTCAATTCTTTGGCGCAATTTACATCCAGGGGTTAATTAAGCGTTGTTATTCAGCTGTGGTGACTCCAAGAAACCATCATTTTCACCGCCAAAATATATACATTTTTCCTGTAGCCTAATTCACAAGCAAAGGTTAATTACAATTTTATCTCTTGTTGTGTGGCGTAAAAAACACCGCATTGTAACACACTACAAAGCTAGTAGTTTGTGGTGGCTCAATTCTTTGGCGCAATTTACATCCAGGGGTTAATTAAGCGTTGTTTTTCAGCTGTGGTGACTCCAAGAAACCGTCATTTTCACCGCCAAAATATATACATTTTTCCTGTAGCCTAATTCACAAGCAAAGGTTAATTACAATTTTATCTCTTGTTGTGTGGCGTAAAAAACACCGCATTGTAACACGCTACAAAGCTAGTAGTTTGTGGTGGCTCAATTCTATGGCGCAATTTACATCCAGGGGTTAATTAAGTGTTGTTATTCAGCTGTGGTGACTCCAAGAAACCGTCATTTTCACCGCCAAAATATATACATTTTTACTTGTAGCCTAATTCACATGCAAAGGTTAATTACAATTTTATCTCTTGTTGTGTGGCGTAAAAATTGTAACACGCTACAAAGCTAGTAGTTTGTGGTGGCTCAATTCTTTGCCGCAATTTACATCCAGGGGTTAATTAAGCGTTGTTTTTCAGCTGTGGTGACTCCAAGAAACCGTCATTTTCACCGCCAAAATATATACATTTTTCCTGTAGCCTAATTCACAAGCAAAGGTTAATTACAATTTTATCTCTTGTTGTGTGGCGTAAAAATTGTAACACGCTACAAAGCTAGTAGTTTGTGGTGGCTCAATTCTTTGGCGCAAATTACATCAAGGGGTTGATTAAGCGTTGTTTTTCAGCTGTGGTGACCCCAAAGGAAAATTTCATTTTAAACCGCCCAATTTTTAATACTTTTTTCCTGTAGCCTAATTCACAAGAAAAGGTTAATTCCCAATTTTATCTCTTGTTGTTTTGGCGTAAAAAACCCGCATTGAAACCAACGCTAAAAAGCAAATTTTGTTTTTTGGGCTAAAATTTTTTGGGGCCCCAATTTAAATCAGGGGTTAACTAAGTTTTTTCGCAGTTGCACTCAGTAAAAAAAATTTTCTTTTTCACACCCACAAAAAGAAATTTTTTAGCAAAAAATCTATCCGAAGGTTTTTAAAAGCCTTTACATTCATTTTAAAATAAAACGGGGAGTTTTTAAAGGGGCCATACAAGTTTTTTTTTCCCCGGGCCCTTTTGTGGAGGCAATTTATACCCAAAGGGGTTTCCCCCAAAGTTTGTACTGGGTTCTTTTGGAGTCAAATACAGGGTGTATATTTTTTCATATAAAGAAAAATTTTTCATCAAACAGTGTTTGTACATTTTAGAAAAAATTATGTCAGAAAAGAGGGGGCGGGTAGGGGTTGGCGATTTTTTTTGACAAGTTGAAATGGGCCAAGGTTTTTTATGGGGGATCAAAAATTTTCCCAGTCATGCGCTAAAAAGGGTTAAAATCTTTTTCCCATCATTTTTAAAGATGCGCCTTTTTCGGCGCTTCCTGTTTTTTTTGGGGGCCAGAAAAATTCAGTTTAAACAAAAAAGAGCAGGGTAAAGATGGGGTTGGTGCGACGTCAGACTGGGTGTGTATGGTTGCGTTTGGGCGGGAAAAATACATGACCTCTTTTTAAAACATTAAAACCCCCCTTCCTGTTCACCCTTAGTGTTTTCTCAGGTCTAATAGGAAATAGGACTTTGCGCTCGGCCTGGGGCCCAAAACCCAGCTAAAGCGAAAAAATAGTCTATTGCTGCCCCGGGGAAAAAACCCTTTTTACTATTAGTGTGACCCTTTCCCAAATTTTTAATTAGATTAGAAAATTTGAGTTTTTAAAGTATTTAGCTAGAAAATTTTTAAAGCACATCTCCGCTGAAAAGTCACGGGGGAGCGGGGGGGGGGGGGGGCCCCCCGGGCGAACCCCGGAAAAGCTCTATCTAAAAAAAAACCAGGGGATAAAGTTCCCCAAGATTTTAGTGTGGGACATTGCACTGCAATATCTTTATTATTAACAGTTTGCTATTGAAAATTTTTTTCCTGGATATTGGGCACCCCTGGACTTTTTTTTGGGAAATACAATTTCATTTTAGTTAATTTCAGGTCTCTTTGTTAGGTGAAAAAACTCCCCCTTTTATTATCAGTAAAAATTTTCAGATGGGTGTTAAATTTTCAATTTTTCCCACCATTCCATGTGTTGATATACCCACCTTTCATTTAAAATTTTCCCAACCCAGCATCTTGTAGTCGAACAGGTTGTTTGTTGCAAAAAATTACGTGTATAATACGAAAACAAAAACAGATACTTTGTTTTTGGGACTTTTGCGCCCCCGCTTTGTTCATTGAGCCGAAATCCACGTAAATCTTAAAACGCAATTCTATAGTCCCCACAGGTGAATTAAAGGTGCAAAAAATACAGTGTATTATACGAAAAAATTTTAACATACGTGTTTTTTGATTTTGCGCCCCCAGCTTTGTTCATTGACGCAGCCCCCAAATTAAAATTTTAAAAAAAGGCAATTCTAAAAGCCCCCGGGGGGGGTTTGGGTGAAAAAAAAACCGTGAAATTATACGAAACAAAAACCCCAAAAACGTTTTTTTTTTGTTTTTTGCGCCCCCAGTTTTTGTTCTTTGGGACGCAAGCACCACGGTTAAATCTTTAAAACGCAATTCTTAGTCCCCCAAAAGGGTTTTGGAATTTGAAAAGGAGAAAAAAATTTACCTTTTAAATTTATTATACAAAAACATAACAGATACGTGTTTTTTCCCACTTTTGCCCAGTCCAGATTTGTTGATAGACATTTGCATTTAAAATTTTTAAAATCCTAGTTTTTTTGGGTTTGATTAGGGGGATTTGAAAATTGCTGTGTTTTCCCGTCTTTTAAAAAGAAACTTTCCAAAACTTATTCCTTTACCTTTTTCAAATTTTTATTTTTCTGAACATGGAGCAAAAAATGCAGGTGGAAACCCGAGAAAAGAGGGGGATACCCGATGGGGGGTAGGGGGTACGAGAAAAAGGTGTCCTTCCAGGTGGCGCAACCCCCTTCCCAGGGGAAATCCCCAGTTGCGGGCCCCGTCGGCTTTTGTCATCGCTGGGCCCGGGGGCCCCTGTGAATCTAAGTAACGAACATTCGTCCCCAATTGTCCTTCAGGGGTTTAAATGCAACCGGGCCATCTAGCGTTTTTCCTCCTCGTCCCCCGAGTCACGGCCAAAATGTCGTCTCGCTCATCAGCATCCGTCCAACATGAAGCACCCAAATGTCAACCCCGTGTACCCACCACTGTGGAAAATCCATTTTGAAGACTCTTTGATGCCCAAAATGGGGTTTGGGGGTTTTCAAAAGGCATGTTAAAAGATCAAGAGGGATGATTTAGTATGCTTTTGACGCCCAGTTAATTTTTTAATGCCATCAGAGGGGGTTAAAGGAAAACCCGGCCCAATCGGAAAAATTTCCCGGGGGGTCGGAAAAACGCCTTGCGTCCCCCTTGTTTGTAGCCCCCCGGGCCTTCTGGATGCAGAAAGTCCAGGCCCGCCCAAAGTCCCCTGTGCTGATGATGATGATGTTGACGACATTGCGGATCCACCCTGGTCTTTTCCGCCAAAATTTTGGGCTTGCAAGCCTTAATCAGGGTGGAGGATGAAAAACGAGGGGGTAGGGGGTTCAATACGGGTCCCGCCAAAAAAAAGGGGGAAAAGGGCCCGGGGTCGCAGAAGTCGCTGATATGATTCCCCCCAAGCCCGGTCAGCGAAAACCCCGCTCCCTCCCCTTTTTCGCGTCCAAAAAGGCCGGGGATCCTCAAGCCTGGCCCTTCTTTGAGCAAGCCTCTGATTCCCCCAGCGGAGGGTTCATTTTCCCCCTTTTTGCCGCTTACGCATACGTAAACCATAAGAAGGGGGAAAGAACTTTAATGGTTAACCCCCCCCAACTTTGTCTAGTAACATGCAGCAAAAGCTTTAAGTTGAAATGGGGGGGAAAGGGCCCAAAAAAGGGCCCCAGCCGGGAAGCCGGGCCTCCAACCACTTTTCAAACCCCCTGTCCCCGCCTCTCCTCCTCCCCCACCACCAAGCGTTCCTCAGTTTTCCCCCAATCTTTCAGATTTCATGATAAAGGGATCAGCCTCCGCCCCAGTCCCCCTTTCCCCCAAAGTCCCCACAGTCCCACCGAGACCCATCCAAACCTTCCCCCTTCCCGCCATTTTTGACGACCTGAAACCCCCGTACAGGGGGCCAGTTAGCAGCCACCCCTTTTTGTTTTCCGGGTTTGGGGAGCAGAAAAAACCCTTTTTAAACCCCAAAACCAATCCCAAACCCAAAAACCCTAAAATGGGGGGCATTCCCAGGTTTTTGGGTTTTGGGGAAAAATTTTTCCCCTTTTCCCTTTCCTGGTGGTAACAGAGGGGGTTCCCGGGCCAGGGCCCAGGGCCCTCCCCTCCCCCCAAATTTCCCAGATGCCGAGCAGGCATTTCTTTGCCAAAAAAACCCTGTCCTTCCCCGGGCCCACCCACGTGTCCAAAAATTGAAAGGCGTTGTTCTAATCTGTGTGGGGGAAAGTCCATTCCCCAAACCGCAAGAAACTAGTAACCCAGGGCCCAAGGCCGCTATATCCCCTGTGCAGCTCACTAGGGGGGAGTGGGTGAATGTCTTTTTTGGGGGGTGCGGTGGCTTTCGGCTCAGCAAAAACGCTTTTTTAAAAAAACCGCGGGATGGTGCAGGGCTTTTTCCCCCCAAAGGGTTTCCTCTGGTGGCATCACGTACCCGGGAAAAATCAAAAGGCCCGGGTGTTGAAATTAATCTGCCTTGGAGACCTCCACACACAAGGGCAAAAAAGCTGGGCGACTCTCCGCAACGAGACCGGGGCGTGGCCCGGGGGAAAAAAAACCCTTGTGGCCCCGGGAAGGTGGTTGTGCGATAACGGGCGGAAAAAACTGCTGGCCCCCCTTAAAAATCGGTAGGTGGGGCAAAATCCCTTGCCCGGCCATGTTAAGAACCCTGTCGTCCCGAAATTTTCTAAAGAGCTACCCGGGGGCTGGGCTGCCCCGCTGAAGAAGGCTCGAAAGGGCTGAGTTCGCACTTCCGCCGTTCGCAACCCCGCTTCGTCCCGCCCCGGCTGCGTTGCAGCGTTTAGCTCGGGCCCCCCCGTCAACCGTCTCAAATTTTTGAGTGGGGAAAACGCTGGAAAATTTCCCCCCTCCCCATGCTCCCGGGTTGTGGGAGCGCGCAATGCCAATTTTCACAGGTTGAAGTGAAACATGGCCTGAAAAAGGGTCTCGGGTTTCGGACCTCGGGGTGTTGAGCCACCGAGAGTGGAGTTTTGGTGAAAGGCTTGCACCATCCTTGCCAGTTTTGAAAAAGCCCCCAAAACTGGTCAGTGCGGACGAATTTTCCCTTGTCAGAATTTTGGGGATTGTGGTGTTTTTAGTTCTGGAACGATGTTGGACACTCTGAAACATAGGTCCCGCCCGCGACGGAGGAGGGGACGGGAAAAACAGATGCAGACATGGAGCCCCTTTTCCGTCAAATCCCCAAGGCCCCAAATTTCTTTTATTTTTTCGGTTTTTCATTAGGGGAAATGGTTCAGGGGCCAGAGCTTTGTGCAAGGCCGGGGACCTCAAACTATCCCGGGGGGCTTTATCTGAGGCAAGTCAGGGCTGTTTTTTAAGCTTTTTTTGCCGGAGGACGCGGAGGAAGAGGAGGGGGAGGAGGAGGGGAGGGGGTAACCTTTGACACTGGGTCCCTGCCTTTGGGGAAAGTGGTTTGGGTGAAAATTTTAGGAGATGAGGAAGGGTGGTTTTGTGTGCCCTCAACCCAGAGGCTTGGGAACTCAAGGCCCCCATCTCTCACATGAGTGCTTGGTTTCCCCCATTTCCTCCAAAAATGATCCTCGCCCTTAAGGCCATCCAAAAAAGAACAACAGTTATGGGTTGGGCCCCCCTCCTGGGTCCCCGGGGACAAAACCCCAAAATCGCCTTTCTTCTTTCCCAAAACCCCAAAAGAGAGTAAAATGAAAGGAAAAGGAGGAAACCTTTTGATTGATCAAATGGGACCAATTTTGGTTTTGTCTGTTTTACGTTCTTCAATGTCACGGTTTGGAAAAAAGCCCGCGAGTGAGAGCAGTAGAGTTTCCAAGTTTGCCGTAAATGCAGCCCGCGGCAAACAGCAGGCAAGGTGGAGAAGCCTTTAAAGGGTGGACCCCTGGCAATCCCCTTTTTTTACCACCTCACCAACGATGCAAAAGCAAGGCCCCACATGCAACCCAGAGACCCGCTTAAGATCATGGTGCACGACCCAATTTTGCCCTCTCAACAACCGATGTTTTTGTATGTGTTCCCGGGCCCAATTTGACTTTTTGGGTATCCAAAAAAGGACGGAAAAAGGGCCCCAGCTTTGGTCGCCACGCCATTTGAGGTGTTTTTCCTGACAAACGGCCCGCGGGCATATTGAGCGGACCTTTAAAACAGTGGAGGAAATCATTACAGACAAAACCCCATCCCCGGGTTTCCAAAAGATAAGTGGATCGGGTTTTACTTTCAAACAAGAGAAACCCGGGATGGGTCTTGATGATTTTGGGCCCCAATTGCCGAGGTCACCGTTTGTTGTGGTCTACTTCAATTCCTCTCCCCCGACAGGGAAAAGGTTCCTTTTTTGAAAAAACCCTTATTTTTTAAAAAGATCATTTTTTACTGCCCCTTTTTATTCTCATTTTTCCCCAAAAGTTTTTTTGCTGGGTTTTTTCTGGGGAGGGACCAAAAAGACAAAAAAGGGTTTTATTTACAAAAAACCTTTTTCCATTTACTACTTCTTTTTTAGAATTTTTTTAAAATTGTCAATGGTTTTGGGGTTTTTGGGTTTCCTCACAATTTTTAACCCGTGGTGAGAAGTAAAATTTTTTAATTTTTGGGGTTTATGTTTCCCGTGGGTTATTCAGCAATAATCATGGTCCTTTTGGAAAAAGAAATTTTGGGTTTAAGTGGCATTTCTCCTTCAAAAATTTTTAAAAGTGGGGTGGAAGTCCCTTTTTATAATTTTTTTTTGGGTTATGTTGCTGTTTGGGGGAAAAAAGCTATAATCATTTTTCCTTTGGAAAAGAATGTGGTTCTAAGTGGCATTTCTCCTTCACAAATTTTTTAAAAGTGGCTGAGGAAAATTTATATTTTATAAATTTTTTTGGGGCCCCCCCCCCCCCCCCCCCCCCCCGCCGCCCGCCCCCCCCCCCCCCCCCCCCCCCCCCCCCCCCCCCCCCCCCGGCCCCCCTTGGTGCTTTGAATTTCAGCAATACTAAGGTCCTATTCTAAAAAAATGTTGTTTCTAACAGAATTTGTTCTTTTACAATTTTTCAAAAAATGGCTCATGGGTCATGTTTTTAATTTTTGGGGGGATTTTTTTCTGTGAAAATGCGCTATGCTACAGGTTTCCTATTTTAAAAAATGTTGTTTTTTAACAGAATTTGTTTCCCTTCCCAATTGTCCAAAAGGGGCTCCCGGGTCAGCTTTGAAATTTTTTGGGGCATTTTGGGTGTGGACATGCCCGCCCATATTAAAAGGGCCTATTCTAAAAAATGTTGTTTCTAACAGACATTTTTTTCTTCCCCCAATTGTCGAGTGGCCCCAAGGAAAGATGGTGCTTTTCAGAAAAAGGAATAGGTTAAAGGGCACTGTTAAAGGGACACATTTTTGCAAAATGGGCCCTTTTTTTTGCCAAAAATCTTTAAAATAAATATCAAACCCCCTTTTTTGAGGGCAAAACCCCTTTTAAAACAATTTAAAAAAAGAAAAAAAGACATGGTTTGGGGTTCCCTCCCATTTTAAAAATTTTGTTTTCTAGAATTAAAGTACTAAAAAAAAATTTTCATGTACAAAATAGTGTTAAAAAAATTCCTCTGAATTTTAAAAAGGGGGGTACAGGAAAATTTACCCGATGTGGTTATTCCCGAGGACATGGGGTATGGAAACACGGACAGAGAAAAAAAGTACGAAACATTTCCCCCAGCAGTTGAGTAAAATGACAGTTTTCGTTGCTGCGCATCCCGGGCATTTTAACCTGGTGTTTTAAAAAATGACGGACGCCAGCCCGGGTCTCACCGCACCCCCTGTAACTCCGGGCCCCGGGGAAAGCTGTAGCCGGACAGGTTAGTCAAAGTCCAGTGAAACTTAAAAAAGGTGGTTGAAAAGAACTCCTTTTTTTCCCGGGACTTTTTAAATGTGGGGGTCATGCAGGTTTGGGGCTCATGCGGGGGCCCAGGGGCAGGTATAGTCAAAAGTCCAAATGAAACTAAAAAGGTGGGTTGGGGGAAAGGAAATCCCTTTTTTTCCCGGGACTTTTTAAATGGGGGGAAATGAGGTTTTTGGGGGTATGCTGTGGCCCAGGACCCGGGATTTTCAAAGGGCCCGTTCAACTAAAATTTGGGGGGTTGAAAAAGGGTCCTTTTTCCCGGCCCCTTTTTTTTAAAAATGGGGGTTTATGCAGGGGTTTGGGGTCCCTGCTGGGGGGTTTTCCCCGGGGGGAGGGATATTCAAAAGTCCCGTTCAAAATTAAAAAAGAGGGGTTTATTTTTTTACCCTTTTTGGACTTTTTAAATTTTTGGGGGATGCAGGTTTAAGGGTCATGCTGTTTGGGGGCAAGAAGGGATAGTGAATGGTGTGTGACTTTTTTTCTGTGGCTTTTATGCTATGTGTTGTGCCAAGACGTTTGCAGGTATCAAATTTTACTGTTGTGGCTTTTTTAATTCCCCGCCTTTTTCCAGCCCCGTTTGGGTGTAAGGGAAAGAAGGTTTTGTTTTCTTTCCCCTAGACCCTTTTAATTTGGGCCCTCGCTCAAAATCGATGTCACTATCGAAAAAAACCCTTTTCGGGTGGTGGCCCGGGAAATATCGGGCTTTCGGCCCCATGTCGATAGCCAACGTAATGCCCCAAAAACTGGGCAGGGTTGACCTGCGAGTGGCAGTGGGGACAAACATTCCCGGAACAGGCCCAAGGTCGCCCGCCACAGCCCCAAAAGGGGGGCGTTCCAGCAGGGCGTTCCAAATCGGGGAGGCCCGAAATGCGCTGTCATCTTTGGGGTGTGTTTTGGTTTTTTTGCAACCCAAGGGTTCTTATTGGTTGCTAGGGCTCCCAAAATTCCCCCAAAATGACATCTGGGAAAAACCCCGCCAAGAGTCGGTGGGAAAAATCAGACAAAAACCCTTAAATTTTGGGATTTGGCCCGGGGAGTGGGGGCCCAAAAACCCTCACCTGTCCTTTAACCCCCCACTGTCCCATCCGGTTCTCTCAGCCAGAGATCTATTGGGTTGTGCTCGCGCCCTTTTTTAGCGGGAGAAAAAATTTGAGGAGGGCAGTCAGCAGCACTTGGCAGCGAAGAAATGGGGCCCAAATATCCCTGCTTCTTGCAGTAGGCGCAAAGTATGAGTTAGAGTGGCGGGGGAGGTCATGTTGGAGGGGTCACCCTCTGATCCAAGCCCGGTGATGAGGACAGCAGTGACGAAAAAAACAAAAATAGATGATGATTAGCCGCCCGCATTGGGGAACCCGGGTGGAAAAGGGCTTCTCCATGTCGGGGAGAAGGGGCGTCGCTTGCGGTAGGCAGAGCGCAGCCAGCAAGTGGGTCGTGTGGCCGGAGTCAGCGGTAGCAGCAGTGTGAGGTGGGACCCAAGCGGCCACGGGGTAAAAAAACCGCTTCGCAGGTCAAGAAAGTAGCGGCACGGGGGGGCCCCAGCGAAAGGCAGCGGCGGCTTTCACTCAGTGCGGAGCTTGGGGTTAAAACCCGATACTCGGGGGGTTGGGGCAGTTTTTTTGCTAAGACACGGAGGAGCCGAATATGGGTATATGTAGAATCTGTAAGCAAAAGGAACGTGGCGGGAGCTAACTTTGGGCACCAGGGGCCCTGCGTCAACACATGCAGGTCAATCCGGGGGCCCTAGGGAAATGTGGCTCGTGTGGTGGCCCCATCTGCCGCCGCAGCAACGGCGGGCACCCCCCAGTGGCAGCATCCCCATTGAGCCAGTCAAGGCTCCACCACCTCCCCAGAAGGGAGCGTTTCTCTTTGACTCATTCCCAGTCCAGTTTCCTGCTCCCCGCCCTTTTTGGCACCAGCAGTCGTTTAGCGAGGGGAATTGCAAAGAGACAACAGTATGGCAACCATCCTAAGGTGCAGAAGTGACGTATCCTGGGGCCCGTTTTGGTGTGGGAAATCCCTCCCTTTTCAAATGGTGGATCTGCACCCTTAGAGAATAATGGCTTGTGCCGAGCCAAGTGGAGAGTTCCAAGCCCTAATTTATTTTCCAAAAAAGGGGAGATACCAGCATTTTAAATATGGAACAGAGGTGGGCCAGTCCTTAGCTTATCGGGTTTTTTTTCCCAAGGTGGGCCGGCGGGGGGAGTCTGGAGCTGTAATACGGTCAGGGCCAGTACATGCCCTTTCGGTCTAGGTGATTGTGCTTCCGGCCCAGGGACTCCAAAACTTTGGACAGGAGACGCCCCTTTTTCCTCCACGTTGTCAAAATGCGGTCCCGCGCCAATGTCGCCTCCTCCTCCTCCACCACCCCATCTCAGCCCCAGAAATAATCTCCATCTACCCCATGTGTGGGGGCCGCGGGGTCACGCAGTTTCACCTGGCTTGTGGGGAACGAAGTCACACAGGGGAGGAACGCTCCGATCAGCGCAAAAAAATGATGTGTGGCTTTCTCCCGCCAACTGCAAATCGGAACCATGGTGAGGAAAAGGGAGGAACATGGTGTTCGCGCTGCACCGAGGGGGGATGATCCATGCGCCCTATATGGCGCAGTGTTCAAACGGTTTTGAAAAGGTTCCTGAAGTTTTTTACCCATTTTCAGAAGATTCTGAAAAAATGGCCCGGAAATGTGCATGCACTTCATCCATTCCTCAAAAACCAGGAAACACCCTCCTCGAGTTGCAGCGGGAGAAAGGCCCTCCCCCCAAAACTTAAAATTTCGATGTTTCCACCCGTTGGAAATTCCAGCTGAACATGTTTTTACGATGTATGAACAGAGAAAGGCCCCTTAAGATTTTTTGATGATCCCGGGGACAGGAGTATCCCCCGTGTAATTTGATGTCGCCGTGGCGTATGCGTGACACTGCCGTTTTTTGAGGCCCTTCGAGGAGGCCACGTTTTTGTCAGTCGCCAGACTACGGGATGAATAAAAGTCTTTCCCCTGCTTATGTCCTGGAAAGATGCTGAAAAATCTGTTGGGCAGGGGGACTGGAGATGTGGCGCTCATCTCGCGCCACATGGGTTCCCGGGGGGGTTGAAAAAGGAGGAGGAGGAATTGGGCGAAGCTTGTTGGTGAATGAGTGGGTTTTTTTACCCAGGTGACAAGAGAGGAGGGCAGGAGCACTGGGAGCTAGAGGGTGAGGAAGTGAGGGAGATGACCCCCAAGCACCCCGGGGAGTATACAGGGGGGGGAGGGAGCCCCTGGAGTCCTTGTGCAGATGGCCCACAGCATGCTGATTGCTGGCTAGTGGACGCCCCCAATAGTCAGCATCCCGGGAGGGGATGACTTTGGCTCTCCCCCCTATTGGCCCTCGTACCGGTCCA